>JARQOD010001491.1:49511-97042 GCA_033576555.1 Oophaga sylvatica | reverse complement strand
CGTTCCTGCGGGTCGGGTGACCGGGGTCACTGAAAGGTCACCCGACCCGCAGGCACAAGACCCTTTGTGCTTCACCACAGGGGGGTTGGCTTAACCCCCACGTTGCTATGATCGCTCTCATTGGCTGTTAAAAGTCAAACAGTGCTCCCTTTATTCCGAGCCCCGACGTGTGCCCAAACAGTGGTTTACCCCCACATATGGGGTATCAGCGTACTCAGGAAAAATTGCACAACAACTTTGGGGGTCTAATTTCTCCTGTTACCCTTGGGAAAAAAACAATTGGGGACTAAAAAAATTATTTTTGTGGAAAAAAAATGCTTTTTTTATTTTCACAGCTCTGCGTTATAAACTTCTGTGAAGAACTTGGAGATTCAAAGTGCTCACCAAACATTTAGAGGAGTTCCTTATGGGATCTAGTTTCCAAAATGGGGTCACTTGGGGGGTTTCTACTGTTTAGGCACATCATGGGCTCTGCAAACGTAACATGACGCCGCAGACCATTCCATCAAAGTCAGCATTTCAAAACGTCACTACTTCCCTTCCGAGCCCCAACGTGTGCCCGAACAGTGGTTCCCCATCACACATGGGATACCAGTGTACTGAGGACAAACTGTACAACAACTTTTGGGGTCCAATTTCTCCTGTAACCATTGAGAAAATAAAAAATTGTGGTTTAAAAAAATCAGTTTTTGAGGAAAAAAAATGATTTTTTATTTTACGGCTCTGCATTATAAACTTTTGTGAAGCACGTGGGGGTTCAAGGTGCTCACCACACATCTGGATAAGTTCCTTGAGGAGTCTAGTTTACAAAATGGGGTCACTTGTGGGGGGTTTCTACTGTTTAGGCACATTAGGGGCTCTGCAAACGTAACACGATGCCCGCAGACCATTCCATCAAGTCGGCAATTCAAAGCGTCACTACATCCCTTCCGAGCACTGACGTGTGCCCAAACAGTGGTTACCCCCACATATGGGGTACCAGCGTACTCAGGACAAACTGAACAACAACTTTTGGGGTCCAATTTATCCTGTTACCCTTGGGAAAATAAAAAATAGCGGGCTAAAAACTGATTTTTGATAAACAAAAATTATTTTTTTATTTTCACTTCTCTGCGTTTATAAACTTCTGTGAAGCACCTGGGGGTTCAAAGTGCTCACTATGCATCTAGATAAGTTCCTTGGGGGGTTTAGTTTCCAAAATGGTGTCACTTGTGGGGAGCTCCAATGTTTAGGCACACAGAGACTCTCCAAATGCAACCGCTAAATATTCCAGCATATTTTCCATTCAAAAAGTCAAATGGCGCATAGCGTCATGTTCAGGTACAGACAAGTTAAAAAGGCGACCTTTAGGGAATTTACTACCAGGCACTAATTCAATAGCGCAGTCATAACTCCTATGGGGGGGCAAGGATGCAGATTTACTTCCGCTAAACACATCAGAAAAAAGTCAAAAAGTCAGGAACATCCTGAGCCTGGGGAGAGGCAAAAAAACAGGAGTGTTGGCATTAACACATTGGCAGCCCCAACTGGTCACAGACACAGATTTCCAATCCAAAACAGGATTATGAGACTGTAACCAAGTGAAACCTAGTACAATAATGTCATGCAGATTATACAGCACCAAAAATTTGCAACTCTCCTGATGATCAGGTTCAACCCTCATTATCACCTGAGTAGAGAACTGGGGTTTATTCTCAGCCAAAGGGGTAGAATCAATCCCCAGTAGGGGAATAGACTTCCGTAGGGGTATCAAGGGAAACCCACAACGTTTAACAAAATCAAAATCCATCAGGTTAATAGCTGCTCCCGAATCAACAAAAGCCTGAGCAGAAAATGTGGACAGGGAGCGAATCAGGGTAACAGTCAACAGAAATTTAGTCTGAACACTACCCAAGACAACTGAGCGTGCAAAACGTCTTCCCCGCTTAGGGCAGACTGAAATAGGATGAGAGGCGTCACCACAGTAGAAACATAACCCATTGCGTTTTCGAAACTCATGACGCTGTGCCCCAGAAGCCACTTTATCACACTGCATGAACTCAGAAGCTGGTTCACAAGGCAACACTATTCCACGCATACCTCTATGCTCATGCAAACGTCTGTCAATTTGAATCGCTAATGGCATAGAATCATTGAGACCAGAGGGAGCAGGGAAACCCACCATAACATCTTTTACATTCTCTGACAGACCCTTCCGAAAAAGGGCTGCCAAAGCATCGTCATTCCATTTGGTCAGGACTGCCCACTTTTGGAATTTCTGACAGTACAACTCAGCGTCCTCAAGCCCCTGATTTAATGCCAACAAGGTTTTTACAGCTTGATCAGTGACATTAGGTTCATCGTACAATAACCCCAGAGCCAGAAAAGATGCATCAACATTACTCAAAACAGGGTCCCCAGGTGTCAGGGAAAAAGCCCAATCCTGAGGATCGCCGCGCAGGAGAGAGATGACAATTTGAACCTGCTGTGCTGCGTTCCCTGAGGACTTAGGTTTTAAGGCAAAAAACAACTTACAGTTATTTTTGAAATTCAGAAATTTAGCTCGATCCCCCAAAAATAAATCTTGCATGGGGATCCTAGGTTCCACAATCGGCAACCTAGCAAGATAGGTAGCAATACTCCGAACTTCAGTGGCAAGCTGATCCACACGGCCAGACAACTGTGCAAACTCCATTGTGAGAAAAAAAAAATCCTCCTCAGCACCCAGAGAAAAAGAGGGAAAAAATGCAACAAACAGAGAAAAAAAAATTCTGACAACTTCCTTTTTTCTTTTTCCTTTTACTATTTTTCCCTTCTGTTGAGTACCATATAATTTTCAGTTTGGCCGGTGATACTGTTATGATTTGGTAGCTGAGGAGAGCAGGCAAAAATGGCAGAGGTTGGAATCTACTGGATTGCAGTACCCTGACTAACCACCACAACTAAAGGCAGCCGTGGAGCATTCCTACGTTGGTCCTAGATGCCTCGTCACAGCCTGAGAGGTTAACTACACCTAAAGATAGAAAGAGGAAAGCTATCTGCCCCGGAGCAGATCCCCAAAGAACATAGGAAGCCCCCAAACATGTAATGGCGGTTAGACAAGAGGAAATACAGACACAGACAGAAAATAGTATGAGCAAACGTTGGGGCCCAATCTACCTGGACAGAAAAGGATAGGAAGGACACTTACTGCAATCCAAAAAACCCTAAAAAATACCAACTCTACTAATTGCAAAAACACCTGAGATCACACGACCTCTACCACCTAAATTAGTTCTCTGGTGTCACAAAACTAAGCTGCAGCCACTGAAAAAACTGGAAAAGGCAAATGAACAAATAACAGTGGCTCAAATAAACTGAGAGGAGCACAAGTCCCCGGAGGGGACCTGGCTGACCTCCACAGAAGTGCAGGGAACAATGCAAAAAGCAAGCACAAAAATAAAAGCAGAAAATATCTTATCTGATAGCAGAAGATGCAGGCAAGACTCAGCAAGCTTCCAAGTGAACCAGGAACCACAGTTGAGACAATAACAATTGATCACTGGCAACCATGATGGGAGGGAACCTCCCTTATATAAGACCAGTCTGTAACTCCTGATTGCCAATCCTCATTGAATGGTTCAGCACTGTTTGCAACCACCAGAGGGAGCTTCTGCTCAGAATTCATTTCTAACACATTCACAACAGGTGAGGGCGGATGATGTTTCTGCGTCTAGACTTGTCAGAGCGTTTCACAAGAGGTTTCCGGATAAGCCTAAGTCCTAGGGGATCGGAGGATCCTCTTAGAAGGGAGGGTACTGTTAGAACCCTCATGTTAGGTTTTTTTTCAGTTTGCTGGTCACATGACCTTTTTTCCCTATTTAGTCTAGCTCTGCCCTTCTGGCTTTGCTGGACTTCATTGTATTATCTACTCTTAAGCTAGCCGGGTGCTTAGGTGCTTTACTCAGTCAGTTTTGCTTGATCTTAGGATCTCTAAGTAATTTGTTTTCTGTTTAATTTTCCCTGCTACAATTTCTGTTATGAGGTGTCCACCTTTTCTCCCAGTCCCTAGATCTTGTAGGGATTCCTCCCTCGCAACTATAGGTCTTCGTTCAGACTAGCTGAGGACTTTAGCGGGTCTGGTCGCAGGATCAGGTTCCCCGTTACATCGTAGGGATCCAGCTTAGTTCTATTGTAGGGACAGAATTCCCATCTTTCCTTAGTGCTTGTAGCAGATCATAACAGGTGGAGCTTTGTATAGATGGCCTAATACAATGAGTACCACAGACTGCTACTATGCCCAAAATTATTGTCCAGGCGAGATGCAGATAAAAATTCTTTTTTTTAAAACTCTGGTGGAGCTTTGTATAGATGGCCTAAGAGAATGAGTCCCACACACTGCTACTATGCCCAAAATTATTGTCCAGGCAAGATGCAGATAAAATTTTTTTTTTTTTTTATCGCTGGTGGAGCTTTGTATAGATGGCCTAATACAATGAGTACTACAGACTGCTACTATGCCCACAATTATATTACAGGCAAGATGCAGCCAAAAATTATGAGTATTTAAACGCTGGTGGAGCTTTATATAGATGGCCTAATACAATGACTACCACAGACTGCTACTATGCCCACAATTATTCTACAGGCAAGATGCAGCAAAAAATTATGAGTATTTCAACGCTGCTGGACATTTGTATAGATGGCCTAATAGAATGTGTACCACAGACTGCTACTATGCCCAAAATTATTCTACAGACAAGATGCAGTAAAAAATGAGTATTTCAACGCTGGTGGAGCTTTGTATAGATGGCCAAATAGAATGAGTACCACACACTGCTATTATGCCCAAAATTATTGTCCAAGCAAGATGCAGATAATTTTTTTTTTTTTTTAAGGCTGGTGGAGCTTTGTATAGATGGCCTAATAGAATGAGTGCCACACACTGCTACTATGCCCAAAGTTATTGTCCAGGCAAGATGCAGATAAAAATATATTTTTTTAAACTCTGGTGTAGCTTTGTATAGATGGCCTAATACAATGAGTACCACAGACTGCTACTATGCCCACAATTATATTACAGGCAAGATGCAGCCAAAAATTATGAGTATTTTAACGCTGGTGGAGCTGGCAAAAAGTGATAGCAACTGATGTAACCTAGCTGTCAAAAGGGCTGCAATTACAAATAGTCACTACTCCCAAGTTGACCTATCTGTCTATATAGAGCACAGACCTGCCTGCTAAAAGTGCTAGGAACTGCTGTAACCTAACCCATAAAAGGGCTGCAATTACAAACTAGTCTCTCGCTACTCCCTAAACCTTCCTGTCTAACTGCAAATTTGCTTCACAGTCACTGATAGAAAGATAGCGCTAACAGCAGCAGAAGTGCTGTCTAACACTGTGCTGCAGCAGTGAGAAAATGGTGGCGAGGGGGGAAATATAGGGGGGTCTTATAGGGCAAGGACATGTGACATACACAGCCAATGACACATGCCCTTGCTTGTGTGAAAAAAAAGCACTTCGCTCCTTGTGTGCGCTGCTGATAGGCTGACAGACTGCACCGCCCACTGGAAATGTGGGAAAGAAAAAAAATGGAGACCTTCATTATTTCTGCAGAGATCCATCCCATGCCCCTCCCCCCGCCCCGCTGTACACTCAAACTGTGTATTAATAATAATAATAATAATAATAATCTTTATTTATATAGCGCCAACATATTCCGCAGCGCTTTACAGTTTAACAGTTTCAAAACACAAGTCATAAGTAACAACGTTAACAATACAATAATTAAAGCAAAATAAGCCGCCCCTGCTGTGAGAGCTTACAATCTACAATGAGGTGGGGGAGATACAAAGTACAGGTGTGTATATACAATGGTGCATTTACAATGATGGTCCAGCCATCTTGAGGGAGTGAGGAATGGATGGAGATAGTGAATGGGCTACACATACACATTTACACATAGAATGACTTTGATTAGTGAATGTGATAGGCCGCTCTGAGCAAATGTGTTTTGAGGGAGCGCCTGAAACCATGCAAATTGTGGATAGTCCTAATTTCTTGGGGTAGAGCATTCCAGAGGATTGGCGCAGCGCGGGAGAAGTCTTGGAGTCGGGAGTGGGAGGTACGGATTAGTGCAGAGGTTAGTCGAAAGTCGTTGGCAGAGCGCAGCCGTCGGTTAGGCCGATAGATAGAAATGAGGGAGGAGATGTAGGGGGGTGCTGCACTGTGGAGAGCTTTGTGGGTGAGAACCAGTACTTTGAATTGGATCCTATAATGAATGGGCAGCCAGTGTAAGGACTGGCGAAGAGCGGACGTGTCCGAGTACCGATTAGCCAGATGGATGACCCTGGCTGCTGCATTAAGGATGGACTGGAGAGGGGATAGTCGAGTAATGGGGAGGCCAAGTAATAGAGCGTTGCAGTAGTCCAGGCGGGAGTGGATCAATGCTACAGTGAGGGTTTTTGTTGTTTCCATGGTGAGAAAAGGGCGGATTCTAGAGATGTTCTTTAGGTGTAGGCAGCAAGAGTAGGCAAGAGATTGTATATGGGAGGTGAAGGAGAGATTGGTGTCAAACATAACACCCAGACAGCCAGCCTGCTGCCGAGGGTGTTATTATGGTGCCGCCCACGGAGAGGGAAATGTCAGATTTAGGGAGGTTAGTAGATGGCAGGAGCAGAAGGAGTTCAGTTTTGGAGAGGTTAAGTTTCAGATAGAGAGCGGACATGATGTTGGAGACTGCGGACAGACAGTCGGTGGCGTTCTCTAGAACAGCGGGGGTAAGGTCGGGGGATGACGTGTATAGTTGTGTGTCATCAGCATAAAGATGGTACTGAAAGCCAAATCTGCTGATGGTCTGTCCAATTGGGGCCATGTAGAGAGAGAAGAGAAGGGGGCCAAGGACTGAGCCCTGGGGTACACCGACAGTGAGAGGAAGAGGAGATGACGTGGAGCCAGAGAACGAAACACTGAAGGAGCGGTCAGAAAGATAGGAGGAGAACCAGGAGAGAACATTGTCCTTAATACCTAGTGACTGGAGCCTAGACAGTAGGAGACGGTGGTCAACCGTGTCGAAAACTGCAAAAAGCTCGAGAAGAATGAGCAGAGAGTGGTCGCCGTTACGTTTTGCTGTCAGAAGGTCATTGGTCACTTTGATGAGTGCAGTTTTAGTCGAATGTAGGGGTCGCAAGCCGCATTGTGAAGGGTCTAGAAGGGAGTAAGTGGAGAGGTAATGGGTGAGGCGGGAGTAGACTAGGCGCTCCAAAAGTTTAGAGATGAAGGGGAGATTGGAGACCGGTCTGTAGTTGTTTGTGCAGGAAGGGTCGAGAGTGGGTTTCTTTAGTAGTGGAGTAATGATGGAGGGTTTGAAGGAAGATGGGAAATGCCAGAGGAGAGTAAGAGATTAAAGATTGTAGTTAGGTGAGTTGTGACAACTGGAGAGAGAGACTGGAGGAGATGTGCGAGAATGGTGTCGGTAGTGCATATAGTCGGACGAGAGGAAGAGAGGAGTCTGGAGACTTTTTCTTCTGTGATGGGATCAAATGTGGAAAGTGAGCCAGGGGAAATGCAGGGTGGGATAGGAGTCACAGCACTTGGTGGTTGAGAGCAGATTTCCTGACGGATAGTATCTATTTTTTCTATAAAGTGGGAGGCCAGGTCGTCAGCACAAATGTTTGTGATAGGGGCTTGTGCTTTTGGCCTGAGGAGGGGGTGAAAAGTGTCAAAAAGTTTCTTGGGGTTGTTGGCTAGTGAGGAGATCAGGGTGGTGAAGTAGGTCTGTTTGGTGAGGTGAAGGGCAGCATTATAAGTTCTTAACATGAATTTAAAGTGGATGAAGTCTTCTGGTGTGCGGGTTTTTCTCCAGAGGCGTTCAGCACTCCTAGAGCATCGCTGAAGAAGTCAAGTTTGCAATGTGAGCCAGGGCTGTTTTACTGTGTGTTTGGAAGTTCTGAGGGTGAGCGGTGCTACTTGATGAAGGGTGCTTCTAAGAGTGTCATTGTAGTGCTGAACAGCCAGATTGGGACAAGAAAAAGAGGAGATTGGGGACAGCGATGAGTGTAGGGAGTCTGAAAGTGTCTGAGGGTTAATGGCTTGTAGATTTCTGAATGTGTGGTAGGTAGGAGTGCGCTGGGGTCGTCGAGGATTTGTGAGGGTGAAGGAAAGAATGTTGTGGTCAGAGAGTGGAAGCGGAGAGTTATTTAGGTAGGAGATTGAACAGAGGCGGACAAAGACCAGGTCAAGGGTGTTACCATCCTTGTGTGTCTCAGAGGTTGAAAGCTGTGAGAGGCCTAGAGAAGTGGGTTAAGGGTATGCCACACTAAACAACATCGCTAACGGGATCGCTAAAAAACGTCACTATTTAGCGATCCCGTTAGCGATGTTGTTGTGTGCGGCATCTGCCAGCGACGAGCTTCCTGCTGTGATCTCGCTCGTCGCTGGAATCATTCCGGACCCTATTTTCGTCGCTGGCGCCCCGCTGGTAAGTATCTAATCGCTGAGTGTGGCACCTTTTTTAGCGATTTAGCGGTACTTTTGTACCGCTAAAGTCGTTAAGGAGATCGCTAACCGCGATAGCGTCCTAACGACATCGCTAAAATAGGTAGCTACTAGCGATATAGAAACAATCCCGCTAGCGATCTCATTAGTATGCGACGCTAACGAGATCGCTAGCGGGATTGTGTAGTGTGGCAGTACCTTTAGTGATAGAAGCTGAGATGCAGATGTGGAAGTAGGGCTGTTAATGGGGATGTTGAAGTCTCCAAGCATAAGGGTTGGTAGTTCTGAGGACATGAAGTGCGGCAGCCAGACTGAGAAGTGGTAAAGGAACCGGGTGGGCAAGCCTGGGGGCCGCTATATGACCGCTACTCTGAGGGAGAGGGGACGGAAGAGCCTGATGGTGTGGACCTCAAAAGAAGGGAATGAGGATGGAATTGGGGGGATGATCTGGAAAGTGCATTGTGGGGACAGGAGTATGCCGACTCCACCACCATGTCTGTTTGCGGGTCTTGGGGAATGGGAGAACTGTAAGCCACCATAGGAAATGGCAGCAGGGGAGACAGTGTCAGAATCCTGAATCCAGGTTTCCGTGAGGGCCAACAGATGAAGAGAGTTGTTCAGAAAGTAGTTGTGCAGGAAGGATAGCTTGTTGCATGCAGACCGTGGATTCCAGAGGGCACAATTAAAAGGAGATGAGGGAGTGCAAGTAATATTAATAAGATTATTATGGTTTCAATATGAGGTAGGGTAGGGATTGAGGTTGGGGGATGGTGGACCAGGGTTGGGGGAGATGTCCCCTGAAATCAGTAGGAGTAGGAAGATAAAGAGCAGGTAGTTTTTGGAGTTGTAAGTAGGTTTTTTCTGTGATATATTTTGGCAAGATGGGCTGAGGTTTCTCAGGAAGGTGAGGAGTGCATGGGAGCTGTACATAGGAGAGGGAAGTATGGAGGGGTTGATGTGTATGAGTCGTGATGGAGGGGGGATGGGGCGGTGAATGTGGATGGCAAGGGAACACAGGAGGATAGAGATAAATTACATAATTAAATAGAAAGCAAAGTGTGGGCTACCTGATTCCTGCCCTGATTAACTGCCATGGATAACTGCCATTTACATGATGCTTAACTGCCATGGATAAATGCCGTTTACATGATGCTTATCTTCTGTGATGCTTTGCTTTCTGTGATGCGTGCACCCCAACACTGCGTGCGCCCCTTAACGGTATGCCACACTAAGCGAGATCGCTAGCGAGATCGCTCAAGCGACAGCGATTTTGTGACGCAGCAGCGACATCGTTAGCGACGTCGCTATGTGTGACATGTAGCAGCGATGCGGCCCCCACTGTGATGTCGCTGATCGTGCACGAACGGTTTGGGCCGTATTTTGATCGCTGGCGTCCCGCTGGTGAGCCTGAATCGCTGTGTTTGACACCTTTTATGAATGATGTGCGACCTCGTTGGCGACTCATATGTCAGCGGCGCAGGCGGGACTAGGTTTTCTTTAGTAACGCCCCTCAGCTCCAATTGCTGGCCACATCACCTCAGCAATAATAAATGGCTGTCATGGTTTACTGGGTTTTTGGATCAGGTAGTCACGGGGTTAACTTGGTTGGCCTCTTTCTGGGTCCTGGGAGGCTTTTTATAGCCTCACTGTGAAGCCAGTCTTTGTTGTTTATACTCTGACCTTTGACTGAGTGTGTCTGACCCTGTGCTTGTGCCAGTGCGTTGTGCCTGTGCTACGTTTTGTCTGTCTGGTTCTGATTTGGCTGTGTCCCTGTTACGAGTTTTGCCTGTCCCTTTTGTACTGCGTTGTGCTGCTCTGTGTATGACCCCTTGGCTGTGTTCTGATTATTCTCTGCCTGCTCCTTTTGTACTGTGTTGCTCCCTCTGTGTATGACCTGGCTGTCCTGACTATCCATTCTGTCTATGTCCCTTGGTAACTTTATTTCGTAGTTACCCTTCTAGGAGTTTTCATTTACCTCATAGCTCTCTGGAGCTTAGGCCACGCCCCTAGAGACGTGTGGCCGGCTCCGCCCCTTGGCAGTCACATGCTGCGGAAGGTCCTGTTCCACAGAAACACACGTCTTCCCTGCTGCGGCTCTGCTATACAGGTATCTTTGGGCACAGTTTGTTCACTCAGGACACACACACTGGCTCAGTGAGCAAGTGCAGTGCGGTGTCCCTGACATTATAAACGACCGTTACATTTTTTTTCTGAGGGGGAGATTTAGGAGTGTTATCCCCATGGATCCCATGCAGGTGTTAGCAGGTCAGGTGAAACATCTGACGCAAAGGTTCCAGGAGTTGAATGTTGAGCAGCGCATGATGGCTCAGACCCAGCAGCAGCTGGTAGATACCGTACAGGGGGCTGTCGCTGCGGGGTCTCTGGGTACAGGTGGTAAGGATGTGTCATTGGTATCTCCTGAATCTCCAGTTAAACTGCCCGACTACTTCTTAGGGGATAAAAATGAGTTCAGAGCCTTCAGGGAGGGGTGTAAACTTTTTTTCTCCCTGAGGCCTCGCTCTTCTGGGGATGAGTTCCAGAGGGTGGGGGTCATTATGTCCCTACTTCGGGGGGTCTCACAAGCCTGGGCTTTTTCTCTCTCTCCTTCTGCTCCTGAGAGGATGACTGTTGATATGTTTTTTCATGCCCTGGGCCACATCTATGATGAGCCTGACAGGATCCGTATGGCTGAGGACATGGTAATGAGTGTTCGTCAGGGTAAACATTCAGCCGAGTGGTTCTGTTCGGAGTTCCGACGTTGGGCAGCGGAGGTCTCCTGGAATGATGCAGCCCTTCGAGGGCTATTCCGCAGAGGCCTGTCTGAACGTCTCCAGGACGCCCTGGCCCTTCATCCTCCACCTGATACTTTGGAGGACGCCATAACCCAGGCCGTACGAATGGACCGCAGGCTACGCGCCAGGGGTATCATGCAGTGTGAAACCTCACTGTTTGCTGGCAGCAAAGAAACTGGAGCCACTACTGAGGTCATGGACATTGGCACCACCTCGCTAAAAGAGAAGGAGAAGACATCGCCGGGAGAAACAACTCTGTTTTTATTGTGGAGAGTCCGGACATTGGAGAAAAGATTGTCCCACCTGTCCGTCATCTAAGACGGCGGAAAACTACTAGGTCTGGGTAGCGGTCGAGGAGGCTGCCCAGACCTTCAGGTACTATTTTCCTCATGTTCTAAAGTCGTATTAAAGGTGGAACTATTGGTAGACCACTATCGTTTTATCTCGACAGCATTGGTGGACAGTGGTTCATCTCTCAATCTGATCAGTTCCTGTGTCGTCTCCCAACATAAGATAGGGACAGTCAGGCTGGAGACACCCCTTAAAATTGTTGCTATCGACTCTTCCCCTCTTACCCGAACAGGGATTCTTTATGCTTCCAAAAGGTTTTCTTTGCAGGTCGGTTCTTCCCACAAGGAAGACATGGAATGTTTTGTCATGGACAAATTGCCCACAGGGCTAGTGCTGGGTATGCCATGGCTGCAATGCCACAACCCGGTGATTGACTGGGAATCAGGGGAGATTATTAAATGGGGATCCCAATGTGTCGACTGTTGCCATAAACCTGTTTATTGTATGAAACTTGCAAAACCTGTCTCAGTGTCTTCTGTTGGTCGGAGGGTATTCTGGAGTACCTGAAAGACTTTGAGGACGTGTTCTCTGAAAGTGAGGCTGAGGCTCTGCCCCTGCATAGATCATTTGATTGTGCTATTGATCTTGTCCCCGGAGCCAAATTGCCCAAGGCCCGTCTGTTTAATTTATCAGGCCCGGAGCGCCTGGCTATGAAGCAATATATCGCTGAAAGTCTTCGCAAAGGGCATATAAGGCCCTCAGTGTCCCCAGTAGCTGCGGGGTTCTTCTTTGTTAAAAAGAAGGATGGCGGTCTACGTCCCTGCCTCGACTTTCGAGAACTTAATAAAATCACAGTCAGGAATACATACCCCCTGCCTCTGATTCCTGATCTCTGTAACCAGCTCTCTGGGGCCAAGTGGTTTTCAAAATTGGACCTCAGGGGGGCTTATAATTTGATAAGAGTACGGGAAGGGGATGAGTGGAAAACTGATTTTCTTACTACTGAGGGGTTATTTGAGAATCTCGTCATGCCTTTCGGTCTCACCAATGCTCCAGCTGTGTTTCAAAATTTCATTAATGTAGTTTTTTCAGACCTCATTGGCCGTTTTGTTGTGATCTACTTGGATGATATACTGATATATTCCTCTGACAGACATTCTCATTTATCACATGTTAAAACTGTGTTTCAAAGACTCAGGGAAAATCAATTATTTGTTAAGTTGGAGAAATGTTCTTTCTTTGTTCAGGAGCTATCATTTTTGGGTCTCATAATCTCTCCGCAGGGGTTTCGTATGGATCCCAAGAAGGTGCAAGCCATTATGGAGTGGGTCCAGCCTTGTGACCTTAGAGGACTCCAGCGCTTCTTGGGATTCGCAAATTACTATCGCAGGTTTATCAAGGGTTTTTCTCAGATTGTGAAACCCCTCACGGATCTCACATGTAAAGGGGCAGATGTTAGGAACTGGTCCCCGTCGGCCAAACAATCTTTTTTAACTTTGAAAAATTGTTTCACATCCGCTCCTGCTCTGGTTCAACCTGACTCATCCAAGCCGTTTGTGGTTGAAGTTGATGCTTTGGAGGTTGGGGTGCGGGCAGTGTTGTCACAGGGACCTACTTCTCTGACTAACCTTAAACCTTGTGCCTATTTCTCGAAAAAATTTTCTCAGGCTGAGAGAAATTATGACGTTGGTAATAGAGAACTCTTAGCAATCAAATTGGCGTTCGAGAAATGGAGGCATTTTTTGGAGGGGGCGGCTCACCCCATCACAGTCATCACCGACCACAAAAACCTAGAGTATATCAAATCTGCTAAAAGACTGACTCCTAGGCAGGCCCGTTGGTCACTTTTTTTTTCCAGATTTCAATAACTTTTCGCCCAGGGTCTAAAAACGTGAAAGCTGATGCTTTATCATGTAGTTTTGAGCCGCTTTCCGCCCCTGACCCACCGTCCCCCATTCTTCAACCCAATGTCGTTATAGCTGAAGTGTCGTCGGAATTGGAGCGGGAGATTGTGGGGGCTCAATCTTTAGCTCCAAGGTCCAAACCCGAAAACAAATTGTTTGTTCCTCAGCAGTTACGCACCAGGCTCCTGCGGGAGTTCCATGATTCAAAACTGAGTGCTCACCCAGGCATTTCTGCCACACGAGAGGCAGTGGCTAGAGTTTTTTGGTGGCCTTTGATGGCTTCAGATATTAAGAAGCATGTCGCTGCGTGTGGGGTATGCGCTCGTTCTAAGAGCTCTCATTGCCGGCCGGCCGGGGAATTGGTGCCTTTGCCAATTCCAGGAAGGCCATGGACTTCATTATCAACCTTCCTTCTTCTCGGGGTAACACGGTTATCTGGGTAGTTGTGGACAGGTTTTCTAAGTTAGCGCATTTTGTACCTATGGCAAGTCTACCTACTGCAGAGACTCTCGCTAAGTATTTCCTCGCACAGATTGTACGGTTACATGGGGTACCTATGAATATTGTATCTGACAGAGGGGCACAATTTGTGGCCAAGTTTTGGCGGGCTTTTTGCAAAAGGTTGGGGATATCTTTGTCCTTTTCCTCAGCCTACCACCCAGAGAGTAACGGGCAGACGGAGCGCACCAACCAGTCGCTTGAACAAATTCTTCGATGTTTGATTTCTACTCTGCAAAGCGACTGGTGTGATGCCCTACCGTTAGCGGAGTTCGCCTTCAACAACCGCACCAATCAATCTACCGGTAGGTCACCGTTTTTGATTAATTATGGTTTGAACCCTCATTTTGGTGAATTCTCACGTTTAGATTCGGGCTGTCCAGGAGCTGAGGACTGTGTTAACCGAATCAGGGATCTGTGGTCAAAAGTTCGGTTAAATATGTTCAGGGCTCATGAGACTTATAAGCGTTTTGCAGATAAAAAAAGGAACCCTGCTCAGGTGTTGCAGTGTGGGGACAAGGTGTGGCTCTCCACGCGAAACATAAGTCTTCGTCTGCCCTCCGCCAAACTGGGGCCCAAGTTCATAGGTCCCTATGAGATCATTGAGGTAATTAACCCTGTGGTGTATCGTCTTCGCCTCCCCCCCGCTTTGAAACTCCATAACGTATTCCATAGATCCTTGCTAAAACCCTTGTGATCGGTAGTAGAAGAACCAGCTGCTGTTCCTTCCCCAGTCTTGGTTGATGGGCACACGGAATTTGAGGTACAACATATTGTAGACTCCTGGCGGTCTCGGGTGTCCTTACAGTACCTGGTGCATTGGAGGGGGTACGGTCCAGAGGGCCGGTCTTGGGTGCCGGTCAGATTGTACACGCTGACCATCTGGTTCGGGCATTCCATGCTCGGAATCCTGGGAAACCTGGGAGTCCAGAGGCCCCCCATTAAGAAGGGGGTACTGTCATGGTTTACTGGTTCTTGGATCAGGTAGTCGCGGGTTAACTTGGTTGGCCTCTTTCTGGGTCCTGGGAGGCTTTTTATAGCCTCACTGTGAAGCCAGTCTTTGTCGTTTATACTCTGACCTTTGGCTGAGTGTGTCTGACCCTGTGCTTGTGCCAGTGCGTTGTGCCTGTGCTACGTTTTGTCTGTCTGGTTCTGATTTGGCTGTGTCCCTGTTACGAGTTTTGCCTGTCCCTTTTGTACTGCGTTGCTCCCTCTGTGTATGACCCCTTGGCTGTCTTCTGATTATTCTCTGCCTGCTCCTTTTATACTGCGTTGCTCCCTCTGTGTATGACCTGGCTGTCCTGACTATCCATTCTGTCTATGTCCCTTGGTAACTTTATTTCGTAGTTACCCTTCTAGGAGTTTTCCTTTACCTCATAGCTCTCTGGTGCTTAGGCCACACCCCTAGGCAGTCACGTGTCTGCAGGTCCTCCGGCCTGAAGCATTCTCCATCTGCTTCTGCTGCCTCTGAGAGACGTGTGGCCGGCTCCGCCCCTTGGCAATCACATGCTGCGGAAGGTCCTGTTCCACAGAAACACACGTCTTCCCTGCTGCGGCTCTGCTATACAGGTATCTTTGGACACAGTTTGTTCACTCAGGACACACACACTGGCTCAGTGAGCAAGTGCAGTGCGGTGTCCCTGACAATGGCAAATCGGGGCAAACGCAATAGCAGCACAAACTGTCACTTTGCGATCGCAATGGCGTCTCATGTCGGCGTGGCTGGGGCGCCTTGCTAGGACCTGTAACATTGCGATCGCAATGGCGTCGCGTGTCTGTGCGTTGTTGGTGCGGTCACTTTGCGATCGCAATAGCGTCTTTGCGTCGCAAGTGCGATTAGTTTATAGCGTACGTACGTCTGACGTCACGACGCCGGCGTCGTTCATGCTGCGTTATTAATATCTTGTGACTATGGCGGCAAGGCAGCGTGCAGCAGCCTGGGGGGACGCAGAGGTGTGTTTACCTCATCAGGAAAAGTGATGCATGGGTCTATGGGTGCAGCATCCCGACTGCGCGTCCCATGCATCACATAAAGGCAGTCCTGCGCCGAATCCAGAGGGGCCTTGCTCGACGGTTCGGGGTGCAGAGGACAACGAAGCAAATAAGGAAGAAGCTGGCGGACCTGCGCTACCGGTCGAGCGATAGGGCGCCAGCATCCGTGCACAGCTTCACAGGCATCGTGGTGAGTGTTAGTGAGGGTATCTGGAGAGGCTAGATTAAGGCTGTGACGGGACTACCAGTAGTGATGGGGTTACAGGCATTGACGGAAGTACTGGCAGTGATGGGGTTACGGACAGTCACGGGAGTACCATTAGTGATGACGTTACGGACAGTATAGTCCTCCATACAGTATTATGGGCACCACATAGTTCGCCATACAGAATGGGCCCATATGTGCTCCATATATAAATGTGATGTTCCATAAATAATGAACCCCATATGATGCTTTAGTATATGATGGGCCCCATATATAATTCTCCAGTGTATAATGCTCCCCATATATTGCTCCAAACATTAAATACAAAGGAAAGACCTCTCCTCGCCGGGCACTGCTCTACTTTGGACTTGTCAGGAAATGCAGAAGATGTCACAGCGGTGGAGCAGGGAGGTTTTGACGAGTACCAATAGTGATGGGGTTACAGGCATTGACGGAAGTACTGGCAGTGACGGGAGTACCAGTAGTGATGGGAGTACAGCAGTGACGGGGTTTGTAGAAGGATTATTTCACTGAATTGTATTTTTTATTTGCAGCACCACCTTCACCTGCAGCTGCACCACCGTCCCCCGCAGCGCCATCACCAGGGCATCACCGTGTCCAGGCACCCCTTCACCAGCACCTACCCAGCCTCCCCTTTTGGGTCATCATCCCCATCCCCATCCTCATCCCCCCTAGGATTCTCTCCAGCGTCACTCCGTATGCAGGCTCGCCTTCAGGTAATTTACGCACATAATATAAGCTTCCGACAAGTTTGACAACTTTGTTAGGTCTTAAAATGTTTAAGGGCTGTTGTGATATATATATTTTTCTGTGTTTCCCTAGCCGGCAGTGCCGCAGGTTCTGGGTGGGCCTTAAGCGGGTCTTCAGGGGAACCGCAGTCGCCCCAAAACCGTAAGTGCACAGCAAACATGTAACATGTACACGAGATAAAGTAGGCCACCAAAAGGACCGACTCACCAAATCTCTAGTACCAAAAATACCGGATGACCAGCCAACGCAGAGCACTGAACCTCAGACATAACTTTCTTCCTCCATTGGTCTGGGACATACAATTTCCCCGCAGGGCAACGTTCAGGTTTATCCCCCTGAAATTGCTCCATGGCCAGTCTCAAATCGGGTTAGACAGCGAAAAGAACCACACCCTCTTTCAGAATGACCGTAGGCTCAGTCACATCAAGAGAATCCACAAGGAAACTCCTAGAGAGGGCATCCGCCTTAACATTCTTAGTACCCGGGAGAAAGGAGACCATAATGTTAAAACGCGTGAAAAACAAGGCCCACCTGGCCTGTCTGGGATTCAATCGCCTGGCTGATTCGAAATAGATCAAGTTCTTGTAGTCAGTGAGGACCACAACGTGATGTTTGGCTCCCTCTAACCAATGTCTCCACTCTTCGAACGCCCACTTCATAGCCAATAATTCTCGATTCCCCACATCATAATTACGTTCAGCTGGGGAAAACTTTCGGGAGAAGAAGGCACAAGGGTTAATCTTAGAGGTTACAGGATCCTTTTGGGACCGAACGGCTCCTGCACCAATCTCAGAAGCATCAATTTCCACCTAAAATGGGAGAGAAACATCAGGTTGCCGCAGAACCAGAGCAGAAGTGAATCTCCACTTAAGCTCCTGAAAAGCCAAAACTGCCTCTGGTGACCAATTTACCACATCAGAGCCCTTTTTGGTCAAATCAGTCAGTGGTTTCACAATACCAGAGAAATTACTTATAAATTTACGGTATAAATTAGCAAAACCCCAAAATCTCTGAAGAGCCTTCAATGAAGTGGGCTAAACCCAATCAGAAATGGCCTGAACCTTGACCGTGTCCATTTCAATAGCGGACGGAGATAGAATGAATCTCAAAAACGAAACCTTCTGTACGCCAAAGAGACATTTTGATCCCTTGACATACAAAGCATTTTATCTCAAGATACAGAACACCATCCAAACATGCTCCACATGAGAATCCCAGTCAATAGAAAAATCAAAATATCGTCCAAATAAAAGATCAGAAACTTATCCACAAAATCCCGGAAAATATCGTTCATGAAAGATTGGAAGACGGAAGGGGCATTAGTGAGCCCAAAAGGCATCACTAGGTACTCAAAATGCCCCTCAGGGGTGTTAAACGCCGTCTTCCATTCATTCCCGTGCTTAATGCGAATAAGATTATACGCTCCCCTAAGGTCAAACTTGGTAAACCAACTAGCACCTTTCACTCGGGAGAATAAATCCGAAATCATGGGTAACGGATACTGATTTTTAACAGTGATCTTATTAAGGAGACGATAGTCAATACATGGTCTCAATGAACCATCCTTTTTGGCCACAAAGAAAAAACCGGCACCCAAGGGTGAAGAGGACCGTCTAATATAACCCTTCTCCAATGACTCTTTCATATAAGATCGCATAACATCATGCTCAGGTACAGGCAAATTGAAGAGCCGACCCTTGGGAAATTTACAACCGGGCACTAACTCAATCGCGCAATCATAACTCCTATGAGGAGGTAAGGACGCAGACTTACTCTCACTAAACACATCAGAATAATCAGCCAAATAGCCTGAGTCTGGGGAGAGGTAGAAAACACAGGAGTGTCACCATGAACACATTGACAACCCCAACTGGCCACAGACACAGATTCCAATCCAACACAGGATTATGAGTCTGCAACCAAGGAAAACCCAGTACAATAATGTCATGCAAACTATGCAACACTAAAAATTTACAATTCTCTTGGTGGTCCGGGGCTACCCGCATTATCACCAGGGTCCAAAACTGGGGTTTATTCTCTGCCAAAGGGGTTGAATCAATGCCCAGCAAAGGAATAAGAGTTCGCGGGGGAACCTGTTGTGAATATGCTGGAGGCGGCTTCTGAGCTGGGGCTCCCTCCTGTGGTTGCTGAGGGTAATGAACTGATTAATGAATGGCCTTCAGCTGGCGCTGAATGGTAGGATATAAAGCCTAAGTTCCCAGCAGCCTTTTCGGTTATCAATGCTTCCTTCTGGTCTTGCTTGAAGCACTGCTAGTTTCCTGCTCTCCTTCAGATAAGTGTTTGCTGTTTTTTTTTCCCTCTGTTTGATTTTCTCTGCTGGTTTGCTGCTTGCAGTGGACTGCAGCCTGTCCCCTTTTGGGGGTCTGGCGCTGCAATTGTGCTCCGTTTGTGTCTGCACTTTTGCTTTGCTCCTTTGTTACTTTTTATTTGCTGAATAGCGTTTTGTTACACCAGAGATCTGATTTAGGTAGTTGAGATCGTGTGATCTCAGGTTTTTTGGCAATCAGAAATGTTGGTATTTTGTTAGGGTTTTGTTGGATTGCAGTCAGAATTCTTTCCTGTACTTTTCTGTCTAGACAGATTGGGCCCCAGCGTTTGCTCATTCTATTTTCTGTCTGTGTCCGTGCTTTCTTCTTGTCTAACCGCCATTACATGTTTGGGGGCTTCCTATTTTCTTTGGGGATCTGCTCTGGGGCAAATAGCTTTCATCTTTTTGCCTTTAGGTGTAGTTATCTCTCAGGCTTTGACGAGGCATCTAGGATCACCGTAGGAACGCTCCACGGCTACTTCTAGTTCTACTTCAGGTTATCGCAATCCAATAGGTTCCAGCCTCTCTGGTGTATTACCGCTTTTGCTATTTTTTGCTATTTCTCCTCAGTTACCGAAACATAACAGTATAACCGGCCCAAAAAACTGAAAATTGTATTGTACTCACAGAAGGGGATAGTAATAAGGAAACTCTGTTTGTTGCATTTTCCCCCTCTTTTCTCTGGGTGCTGAGGAGGATTTTTTTTTCTCAATGGAGTTTGCACAGTTGTCTGGCCGTGTGGATCAGCTTGCCACTGAGGTTCGGAGTATTGCTACCTATCTTGCTGGGTTGCCGGTTGTGGAACCTAGGATCCCCATGCCAGATTTGTTTTTGGGGGATCGATCTAAATTTCTGAATTTTAAAATAACTGTAAGTTGTTTTTTGCCTTAAAGCCTAAGTCCTCAGGAAACACGGCACAGCAGGTTCAAATTGTCATCTCCCTGTTGCGCGGCGACCCTCAGGATTGGGCTTTTTCCCTGACACCTGGGGATCCTGTTTTGAATGATATTGATGTATTTTTTCAGGCTCTGGGGTTATTGTACGATGAACCTAATATCACTGATCAAGCTGAAAAGATCTTGTTGGCATTAAATCAGGGTCTTGAAGATGCTGAGTTGTACTGTCAGAAATTTCAAAAGTGGACAGTCCTGACCAAATGGAATGATGATGCTTTGGCAGCCCTTTTTTGAAAGGGTCTGTCAGAAAAAGTAAAGGACGTTATGGTGGGATTCCCTGTTCCCTCTGGTCTCAATGATTCTATGTCTTTGGCTATTCAAATTGACAGACGTTTGCGTGAGCGCAGAGGTATGCGTGAGATAGTGTTGCCTTGTGAGCCAGCTCCTGAGCCCATGCGGTGTGATGGAGTGACTTCTGGGGCTCAGCGTCATGAGTTTCGTAAGCGCAATGGGTTATGTTTCTACTGTGGTGATGCTTCCCATGCTATTTCTGTCTGCCCTAAGCGGGGATGGCGTTTTGCATGCTCAGTTGTCTTGGGTAGTGTTCAGACTAAATTTCTGTTGACTGTTACCCTGATTTGCTCCCTGTCCACATTTTCTGCTCAAGCTTCTGTTGATTCAGGAGCAGCTATTAACCTGATGGATTTTGACTTTGCCAAACATTGTGGGTTTCCCATGATGCCCCTGTGGAAGTCTATTCCCCTACTGGGCATTGATTCTACCCCTTTGGCAGAGAATAAACCCCAGTTTTCTACTTAGGTGATAATGAGGGTTGAACCAGATCATCAGGAGAGTTGCAAATTTCTGGTGCTGCATAATCTGCATGACATTATTGTACTAGGTTTCCCTTGGTTACAGTCTCATAATCCTGTTTTGGATTGGAAATCTGTGTCTGTGACCAGTTGGGGCTGCCAATGTGTTAATACTGACACTCCTGGTTTTTCTGCCTCTCCCCAGTCTCAGGATGTCCCTGACTTTTTGACTGATTTTTCTGATGTGTTTAGTGAAAGTAAATCTGCATCCTTGCCCCCTCACAGAAGCTCTGATTGCGCTATTGAATTTGTGCCTGGTGGTAAATTTCCTAAAGGTCGCCTTTTTAATTTATCTGTACCTGAACACGATGCTATGCGATCTTATATCAAGGAGTCATTGGAGAAGGGTCATATCAGACCATCCTCTTCACCCTTGGGTGCCGGTTTTTTCTTTGTGGCCAAAAAGGATGGTTCATTGAGGCAGTGCATTGATTATCGCCTCCTGAATAAGATCACTGTTAAATATCAATATCCGTTACCTTTGATTTCTGACCTATTTTCCAGAGTGAAAAGTGCTAGTTGGTTTACCAAGCTTGACCTCAGGGGGGCGTATAACCTTATTCGCATTAGGCACGGAAATGAATGGAAGACGGCGTTTAATACCCCAGAGGGGCATTTTGAGTACCTAGTGATGCCTTTTGGGCTCACTAATGCCCCTTCCGTCTTCCAATCCTTCATGAATGATATTTTCAGGGATTTTGTGGATAAATTTCTGATTGTTTTTTTGGATATCTTGATTTTTTCCAATGACTGGGACTCTCATGTAAAACATGTTCGGATTGTGTTCCAGATTTTGAGAGAGAATGCACTGTATGTGAAGGGATCAAAGTTTCTTTTTGGCGTACAGAAGATCTCATTTCTGGGATTCATTTTGTCTCCGTCTGTTATTGAAATGGACCCGGTCAAGGTTCAGGCCATCTGTGATTGGGTTCAACCTGCTTCATTAAAGGCTCTTCAGAGATTTTTGGGTTTTGCCAATTTTTATCATAAATTTATTGGTAATTTTTCTGGTATTGTTAAACCATTGACTGATTTGACCAAAAAGGGTTCCGATGTGGTGAATTGGCCTCCTGAGGCAGTTTCTGCATTTCAGGAACTTAAGCAGAGATTAATTTCTGCTCCTGTTCTACAGCAGCCTGATGTTTCTCTGCCGTTTCAGGTGGAGGTTGATGCCTCTGAGATTGGGGCAGGTGCCGTTTTGTCTCAAAGGGATCCAGAGACCTCTAAGAGTAACCCTTACCTCTAAGAGTAACCCTTGTGCCTTTTTCTCTCAAAACTTTTCTCCAACTGAACGTAATTATGACGTGGGTAATCGGGAGTTATTGGCCATGAAGTGGGCCTTTGAAGAGTGGAGACATTGGCTGGAAGGAGCCAATCATCAGGTGATGGTCCTCACGGACCATAAGAACCTGGTTTATCTCGGATCAGCCAAGCGACTTAATCCTAGACAGGCCAGGTGGGCCTTTTTTCACACGTTTTAATTTTGTGGTTTCTTTTCTTCCTGGCACTAAGAATGTCAAGGCGGATGCCCTCTCGAGGAGTTTCTTTGCAGATTTTCCTGAGTTATCTGATCCTGCTGTTATTTTGAAAGAGGGTGTGGTTCTTTCCGCCATTTCGCCCAATTTGAGACTGGCTCTTGAAGGATGTCAGGAGGATAAACCTGAGCACTGCCCTGTTGGGAAGTTGTTTGTTCCAGACTAGTGGAAAAAGAGTGTGATGTCTGAGATTCATTGTTCCGCGTTGGCTGGTCATCCTGGGATTTTTGGTACCAGAGACTTGGTGAGTCGCTCCTTTTGGTGGCCTACTTTGTCTTGTGATGTCAGGGACTTTGTGCAGTCCTGTGGGACTTGCTCTCGTTCCAAGCCTTGCTCTCGTTCTAGTGGTTTGTTAATGCCATTACCTGTACCCAAGAGGTCATGGACCCATATTTCTATGGATTTTATTTCTGCCCTTCCTGTCTCTCAGAGAATGACCATTATTTGGGTAATCTGTGATAGGTTTTCCAAGATGATACATCTTGTGCCATTACCTAAGTTGCCTTCCTCCTCCGAGTTGGTGCCTTTGTTCTTTCAGCATGTGGTTCAGTTACATGGCATTCTGGAGAACATTGTGTCTGACAGAGGAGTCCAGTTTGTTTCCAGATTTTGGAGGACATTTTGTTCTAAACTTGGTGTTCAGTTGTCTTTCTCCTCTGCATTTCACCCTCAGACCAATGGACAAACCGAGAGAACAAACCAGACCTTGAAGACTTATTTGAGATGTTTTGTGTCTGCCACCTTGATGTCTCCATTTTTCTGCAATTCCGGGTTTCACCCTCGATTTTCTTCAGGACAGGCGGAGGCTTCTGTCTGTCCGGGGTTGACTCTATTGTGCAGTGTATGCGGCAGATTTGGGACCAGGTGGTGGAGAGGTTGTCTCTCTCTCAGGAGAAGGCGCAGCGGTTTGCCAACCGGCATAGGACTGATGGTCCTCGTTTTAAAGTGGGGGACTTGGTTTGGTTGTCCTCAAGGAATATCCCTATGAAGGTTGCATCTCCAAAATTTAAGCCAAGGTTCATTGGACCTTGTAAGATCATGGAAATTATTAATCCAGTTTCCTTCCGTTTGCTTCTTCCAGGGACATTTAAGATCCATAACGTGTTCCACAAGTCCTTATTTAAGAGGTTTGTCGAACCAGTGGTTCCTATGGCTGCGCCTCCTGACCCTGTTTTGGTTGAGGGTAATTTGGAGTGTGTGGTTGAGAAGATATTGGATTCTTGTTTTGCTAGACGGAAACTCCAGTATTTGGTTAAGTGGAGAGGTTATGGTCAGGAGGACAATTCTTGGGTGTTTGCTTTGGACATTCATGCTGGGAGACTTATCCGTGCCTATCATCGAGCCCATCCTGATCGGCCTGGTTGCGCAGGTGAGGGTTCGGTGACCCCTCCTCAAGGGGGGATTACTGTTGTGAATATGCTGGAGGCGGCTTCTGAGCTGGAGCTCCCTCCAGTGGTTGCTGAGGGTAATGAACTGATTAATGAATGACCTTCAGCTGGCGCTGAATGGTAGGATATAAGTGGCCTGAGTTCCCAGCAGCCTTGTCGGTTATCAATTGTTCCTTCTGTTCTTGCTTGAAGCACTGCTAGTTTCCTGTTCTCCTTCAGATAAGTGTTTGCTATTTTTTTTTTCCTCTGTTTGATTTTCTCTGCTGGTTTGCTGCTTGCAGTGGACTGCAGCTTGTCCCCTTATGGGGGTCTGGCACTGCAATTGTGCTCCATTTGTGTCTGCACGTTTGCTTTGCTCCTTTGTTACTTTTTATTTGCTGAATAGCGTTTTGTTACACCAGAGATCTGATTTAAGTGGTTGAGATCGTGTGATCTCAGGTTTTTTGGCAATCAGAAGTGTTGGTATTTTTTTGTTAGGGTTTTGTTGGATTGCAGTCAGATTCTTTCCTGTACTTTTCTGTCTAGACAGATTGGGCCCCAGAGTTTGCTCATTCTATTTTCTGTCTGTGTCCGTGCTTTCTTCTTGTCTAACCGCCATTACATGTTTGGGGGCTTCGTATTTTCTTTGGGGATCTGCTCCGGGGCAGATAGCTTTCATCTTTTTGCCTTTAGGTGTAGTTATCTCTCTGGCTGTGACGAGGCGTCTAGGATCACCGTAGGAATGGCTCCACGGCTACTTCTAGTTGTGTGGTTAGTTCAGGTTACTTCAATCCAATAATTTCCAGCCTCTCTGGTGTATAACCGCTTTTGCTATTTTTTGCTATTTCTCCTCAGTTACCGAAACATAACAGGTACCATGGGAAACCCACAACATTTGGCAAAGTCAAAATCCATCAGGTTCAGGGCTGCTCCTGAATCGACAAAATCCTGAGCGGAAAATGTGGACAAGGAGCAGATCAAGGTAACAGTCAAGAGAAATTTAGACTGTACATTACCCAAAACAAATGAGTGCGAAAAAGGTCTTCCCCCTTAGGGCAGATGGAAATAGTATGTGAAGCATCCCACAATAAAAACACAACTTATTATGCTTCAGGAATTCTTGACGCTGAGCCCCAGACACAACCCCATCACACTACATGGGCTCGGGGGCCCGTTCGAAAGGCAACACCACCTCTCGCATAGTTTTACATTCACGCAAGCGTCGGTCAATTTGAATAGCTAATGACATAGAATCGTTGAGGCCCCGAAGAGCAGGAAATCCCACCATAACATCTTTAACAGTCTCTGCCACCCATTCTGAAAAAAAGCCCTAGGCATCATCGTTCCATTTAGTAAGGACTGCCCATATTCGAATTTCTGACAATAACTCTGCTGTTTTCTGACCCTGGTTCAATAGCCCACAAAATTTTCTCAGCTTGATCAATAACATTGTAGGTTCATCGTACAATAATCCCAGAGTTGAAAAAACACATCAACATTAGCCAACACAGGATCCCCAGGTGTCAGGGAAAAGGCCCAGTCCTGAGGGTCGCGGCGCAAAAGAGATGACAATTGAACCACTGCGCTCCCCGAGGACTTAAGTTTCAAGCAAAAAAACATTTACAATTATTTCTAAAGTTCAAAATTAGACCGATCCCCAGAAAATAAATCAGGCAAGGAATCCTTGTTCCTAAGAAAACTGAGGAAATAAGTAGAAAACCCCGAACTCAGTAGGATCAACAGATCCAGACAACGTGCACAATCTCCATTCACTGTAGGGTGATCAAACACAGACCCACAAGTATAATAATGAAACTTTATTATAAAATAACACAACCCATATCAAAGCATGAAAATAGGCAATGTAAAACACACAACATTTCGGAACATGGATCAGCAAACTTGTGGCTGGTTCGCCATCATTGACTATGACGCAATGGTCATGTTCCTATACTACGGCATCCTTCTCATATCAGACACATGACCGTGTTAGATCGTTACTATTGGTCAGAGGGGATGGCGCAGATAAACGCAGGCACAGTGACTCGTCCTTGTAACTCCAATGGGTCTATACAGCTTTTTCATCGGCTTACACAGGGGTGGCATATTAACTTTGATTATTATCTTAGTAGTGGTCTTATTTAAACTGGGCGTCCCCCTGCCCTGTCACGCCTCCAGGAAGAAGCAGTGTGAAACGCGCGTCGGGGCAGAGGGACGTCCGTGTGGATCCTCAGCAGCTTAAGTGGTAGGTTTAAATGTGACCACCTGTACTTTAGATTTCCCTTTCAGGGTTGTTGCCGACCATTAAGGTGGTTTCAGGCATCTTAGGTTACAGCAGTGTATATTGCGTCAACAGCACTGTCTTGGTTGATTTATTAAACTGCAGTGATGGCTGTCTTTGTATTGGTAATGATACCCAATCGTTGATATTGATATAATTAAGCCTCCTAGCGGTTGGTGAACCATATATGCTTATTAGGGCTTAAACCCAAGGGCAAAATAATATATAGCCTTGAGCTGTCTGTAGTGACATTTTCCACAATGGCATAATGTCCCTCTTTTGTTGTGTGCTTTTGTACCTTGTCACTATATTTCTATGCATTTGTATGTTGTGTTATTATTACTAATAAAGTATTTTGCATTTTTATACTATTTTGTGGGGTCTGTGGTATTTTGATCACCACTAAAGTGTTTCTATAGATAAATGTGGTATAAAATCTAGAAATTTGATTTTGTGGGCATATGTTGTGAAATTCCTGTCATTTACTGTTGTTTAACAGAGCCCTTATCAATGGATTTCAAAGCCAAAGAGAGTTCTTGGCAAATGAAGGCTTCAAATATGTTTCAGAAAGGTGCAGGAGCACATTTTATTCCAGTCTCTAGTGGTTATCATGATAATTTGAAAAAACATAAAAATGTGCTGCATAAAAAAATTAAAATCTGGTGGACTAAAGTCACCTTAGAGAGTTATTTTTCCCAGAAAATAGTACCCAGGGGATTGAGAGTTAATATCTTCCATACTTTTGATCTGGGAGACGAAAATCTTAGAAATCGGTGGATTAAAGCTGCAAATACTTGCTCATTGGAGTTCATTTCCATCATCTTTGAAAAGAATGTTGCATCTCTCAAAGCTTTTGAGGCTGAAATTGATATCTTATAGAAATCACTGCAACAAGAGTTAAGTGGTGAAAAATTTGAAGAAATGATTAAGAAATTGGATAATGATGTTGAAAAATGGGAAAATAATATAAGTATGAATAAACAAAAGAAATATGAAAGGGATTTGAATGATTTTGAATCTAATAAAGTGTTTCGGTGGCAATTGAGGAATGACTCTATGAAGAGAAAATCATCTCGCAGCTCATCTACTATGTCTATTTCATCCATGAGTGAGAGTGGGGGATCAGTATATGAAGGGAGATATGGCCCTAAAACCAGACAATTCTATAAGAAAAATCCAGTTTCCAAGAAATCAGATAAGGATGGGATTAAGGTAATTAACTTGTCTTCCCATGAATTATCTAGGGATCAGGAGAGTGTATTATCTAAAGGTCTGACATTCTCTCCTTCAATTGAATTAGATCCATTCACGGTCATAAAAGATCTTCATCTTTTTGCAAGGAAGTTGGTGTTGAGGAAACTGCATTATAGGAGAGAAGTTGATGTGGGCTTTTCTTCTTTGGAGGAGCAACAAGCACTGGATGTCTTGGAGTCATTATTGGAGGAAAATGTCTCCACAGTAAGTTGCAATGCTGATGACGATGTCTCTGTTAGTAATACTGATGATGGTGTTACTGCTAGTAATAGGGAATTCCCTATTAAGATTCTTGGTACTTCAAAAAAATTTCCTGCATTGTCTATGGTACCTGCGGTGGATACGTTTATTAAAATGGTATCTTTGGATGTAGAAAGGTTGATGAAAACCAAAAATAGGCCATTTAAGAATCTTGGTAGGGCTGAAAATGATGCATTACAGCAGTTAAAAACATGGGATGATGTTGTCTTCAAGATGGCTGATAAAGGGGGCAATATAGCGGTGTGGCCAAATGTGATGTATGAGACACAGGCATTAAAAATTGTAAATAACTCTGTTGAATATAAGCCACTCACGTTCAATCCCATGACTAAATATAAGGCGGAATTGATTTCAATTCTGCATAAGGCCTATGAAGACAACGTCATCCCTAAAAGAATGCTGGAGATTCATGAGAAATTAAACCCTAGATTGGCTACTTTTTACTTAATACCAAAAATCCATAAAGATCCCTCTAATCCTCCGGGAAGGCCCATTATAGCGGCAAATGAGGGACTTTGTGAGACCATTTGTGACATAATTGAATATTTTTTGAAGCCTTTGGTGATGCAGCTACCTTCCTTCATTAAAGATACCACTGCTGCTTTGGGCCATTTGGAAAATATCCAGTTGACTGATGAAATGGTGCTTGTTACAGCAGACATTGAGGCGTTATATTCCTCAATCAATCATGTTGATGGATTGAAGGCAGTAGAGAGATACTTACAGCATAGCAACTTGACTAAGGAAATGGCATCTTTCATCCTCATTTTATTAGAGTTTGTGTTGACACATAATGCATTTATTTTCAAAGAAAAAATTTACGTCCAAAAAAGAGGCACCGCCATGGGTGCTTCATGTGCACCCTCCTACGCCAATCTTTTTATGGGGGCGTGGGAGTGGTCTATTTTTCAGGGTGAAGAAATGGCTGGTGTTGACCGGGTCCACAATTGGATCCGTTATATAGACGACATATTGTTTATTTGGGAGGGTCCGGTTGTGGACCTGGAAATTTTCATTAATCAATTAAATGATAATAACCAAAATATCAAGTTGACATACAAATTTGGTCGCCAAATCGATTTTTTGGACTTGTCAATTACAGCTCTTCCCAGTGGTCATTTATCTACCACCATTTATCGAAAGCCCACATCGACTAATTCCTTTTTGCACGCCTCATCGGCACACCCCAAGTCCACCATCCAAGGCATACCTATTGGTCAGTTCATTAGAGCAAAAAGGATCTGCTCGGAGGATTCCCTATTTGAGGAACAAGCAAAAATTCTGAGAAGTCGATTTCAGGAAAGAGGATATGGTCATCGTTCCATCCAAAGAGGATATGTTAAAGCAAGAAATACTCCTAGAAACCAGCTATTACATAAGAATCAACCGGTGGCACCATCAACTGATGGTGACCAACAGGTAAGGTTCATTACGAACTACAATAGTAGGTGGTCAGATCTTAGAAATATTGTGGAAAAAAATTGGAGTATTTTGTTTACAGATTCGGTGTTGAAGAAATGTCTCCCTAGTGTACCATCATTTGTGGCAAAACGAGCTCTTAATTTACGGGACATATTGGTACATAGTTTTTATGACCCCCAAAGGTAGAGCTAAAAATGGAAAGTATTCAGAAAGAAAAGTTTTTTTCCCTATATTATGCACTAAGGAATATATATCACATATTGTTATAAAAAAATATTTTTTATTTTTCTCATAATTTATACGTCACCTCTATATTATCATTAATTGTTTACAAAATATTTTATTTTAATTATTGATTCATTCACATAGCACTTTAGGAAATATTGTTTAAATAATTCACTTTTGTTTTATTTTCATTATATTATTAATTGCTTTTATACATCCTTGGTAGGTAGTATCTTCTCTTATCCCATTAATAGTTCCTGTTATCTGAGGGTGGTGCGCGTGCTGGTCATGTGGGCTGCTGAGGGTTGTTTTTCGGTCTTTACGTATCGAGGATGCGCATATTCCTTAATAGGATCTGCCATCTCTGACATGTGACCGCTTTATTCCCCTCTTTTTAATTAGTAGTCACCATGTGACACATGCATGCGCCGTCATTACCCTCATTGTGATGTGCAGGACCTCTCTAAATGTTTCTAAATGTAGGTACACGATGTCATAATGATTTAGTAATGATTGCGGCTTTAGACGCATGCGCAGTGATAACCCCCTCTAGTATCAACAGGACCTTTCAGACATGTGATCATGTTAAATCTTTTGATTGGTTGGTTCGCATCATGTGACTATGACGCATGCGCTGTCATGCATCCTTATAAAACTAACAGGACCTTCCTGCATATAGACACATGACCGTGTTAGATCGTTACTATTGGTCAGAGGGGATGGCGCAGATAAACGCAGGCGCAGTGACTCGTCCTTGTAACTCCAATGGGTCTATACAGCTTTTTCATCGGCTTACACAGGGGTGGCATATTAACTTTGATTATTATCTTAGTAGTGGTCTTATTTAAACCGGGCGTCCCCCTGCCCTGTCACGCCTCCAGGAAGAAGCAGTGCGAAACGCGCATCGGGCAGAGGGACGTCCGTGTGGATCCTCAGCAGCTTAAGTGGTAGGTTTAAATGTGACCACCTGTACTTTAGATTTCCCTTTCAGGGTTGTTGCCGACCATTAAGGTGGTTTCAGGCATCTTAGGTTACAGCAGTGTATATTGCGTCAACAGCACTGTCTTGGTTGATTTATTAAACTGCAGTGATGGCTGTCTTTGTATTGGTAATGATACCCAATCGTTGATATTGATATAATTAAGCCTCCTAGCGGTTGGTGAACCATATATGCTTATTAGGGCTTAAACCCAAGGGCAAAATAATATATAGCCTTGAGCTGTCTGTAGTGACATTTTCCACAATGGCATAAAGTCCCTCTTTTGTTGTGTGCTTTTGTACCTTGTCACTATATTTCTATGCATTTGTATGTTGTGTTATTATTACTAATAAAGTATTTTGCATTTTTATACTATTTTGTGGGGTCTGTGGTATTTTGATCACCACTAAAGTGTTTCTATAGATAAATGTGGTATAAAATCTAGAAATTTGATTTTGTGGGCATATGTTGTGAAATTACAATCTCCATTGAGCAAAAAAAAAATCCTCCTACAGCCCCTAGAGAAAAAGGGGAAAAAATATATAACAAATTCTGAAATTTTTTTTTTTTACTATTCTTTCCTTCTTTTGAGTACCCTCGGATTATGGTTTGGCCAGTGATTCTGTTATGATTTGGTAGCCGAGGACAGTAACAAAAATAGCCAAGGCAGCCAGACACCTAGAGAGGTTTGTAACTAATGGATTGCAGACCCCTAAACTAACCGCACAACTAGAAGCACCCGTGGAACTTACCTACGATGACCTAGACGCCTCGACACAGCCGGAGAGTTAGCTAAGCCTAAAGATAGAAAGGGGAAAGCTAACTGCCCCGGAGTAGCGCCACAAAGGAATAGGTACCCCCCACACATATATTGGCGATGAGACAAGATGAAATACACACGCATGCAGAAAATAGAGTAAGCTAACGCTGGGGCCCAAAACTATCTAAATAGGACAGGACAGGAAAGAATACAGTCTGCAATCCAGCAAAACCCTATGAAAAATTCCAACACTTCTGACTCCAAAAATACTGAGACCACACGATCTCTCCACCGCTAGATCATAACTCTGGTATGAATAGGTAGCTACCCAGCAGCCACTGAAATAACAGGGACTGAACAAATAAGCTGAGATAAATGAGGAACAGAGACCAGCGCAGGCCCCAGCAGGGGACCCGGCTGACCTCACTCAGAAGGGCAGGAAAACAAAGGAAAACTAAACCACAGAAACAAGCATAAAATAACTTATCTGAAAGTTGCAGGAGACAGCAGAAAGCAAGCTGACTTCCAAACTGGACCAGGAAGAAACAACTAATCACCGGCGAGGATCATGGGAAGGTAACTCCCTTAAATCTTCCCAGTCATCACTCCCAGATTGCCAATCGTCTGCAGCTGAATCCTCAGCTGAAGGGCCTCTGTCAGTCAAGGCAGCTTCATTACTATCTGCAGACTCCAGAGGGAGCCCAACTCAGAATCTAGAGCATTCCCAACAGCCTGGTGTATCTGTGGTGGAAAAATCTTTTCTTCGCAGGCATAAGTTGCATAGTTCTGTCTACACCTTTTTTATTGTTTTCAAACAGTAACAAAAAACATAACCCCAAAAAATAATATAGTCTGTGATCTCAGGCTAAGGCCTGGTGTATCTGTGGTGGAAAAATCTTTTCTTGGCAGGCATACGTTGCATAGTTCTGTCTGCTAGCCTTGTTCTACACTTTTTTTTTTCAAACAGTAACAAAAAGCATAACCCCAAAAATTAATACAGCCTGTTATCTCAGGCTGAGGCATGGTGTATCTGTAGTGGAAAGAGCTGTTCTTGGTAGGCATACTTTGCATAGTTCTGTCTCCTATACTGGTTCAACTAATTTTTTAATGTTTTTAAAAAGTAACAAAAACATAACCTGTTATGATTTGGTAGCTGAGGAGGACAGTTTCAAAAACAGGTCAGGCAACCAGACACCCAGAGAGGTTGGCAATTAGCGGATTGCAGACCCCTAAATTGACAGCACAACTAGAAGTAGCCGTGGGACGTACCTACGGTGCCCTAGACGCCTTGACACAGCCGGAGAGTTAACTAAGCCTTAGGAGGGAAAGGGGAAAGCTAACTGCCCCGATTAGAGCCCCAAAGCAATAGGTAGCCCCCAAACATATATTGGTGGTGAGACAAGATGAAATACAAACACAGGCAGAAAATAGAGCAAGCAAATGCTGGGGCCCAAACTGTCTAGATAGAACAGGACAGGAAAGAATACTGTCTGCAATCCAGCAATAACTCTAAGAAAAATTCCAACACGTCTGATATGCAAAAATGCTGAGACCACACGATCTGTTCCAAGCTAGATCAGAACTCTGGTGTTAACTGGTAGCAAACCAGCAGACATTGAAATAACAGGGAACTGAAAATACATAAACTGTCTCTGGTGTTAACTGAAAAACTGGGTCTGAACTGAAAAAGTAAGTTGATGTGTATGCAAAATGTAAATGCATATTAAACACATGACCATTATACAGAGAAAACAAAAAACAAGAAACAAATATCATAAAATAAAATAAAAAATATATTGCAAAACATGCATGAGGTTGTAATAATAATAATAAGGGTATTTGGTAAACATAATTTTGATCAAAAGAATGTACAAGCCATGGCTTGTACATTCTTTTGATCAAAATTATGTTTACCAAATACCCTTATTATTATTATTACAACCTCATGCATGTTTTGCAATATATTTTTTATTTTATTTTATGATATTTGTTTCTTGTTTTTGTTTTCTCTGGTGTTAACTGGTAGCAAATCAACAGATACTGCAATAACATGGAACTCAAAAAACATAAACAATGGCAAATGAGAACCAGAGTCCTGCGCAGGCCACCGCAGGGGAACCTGGCTGTACTAACTCCAGAAAGGAAGAAAACTGAGATACACAAAAGGAAAACAAATGCCACAGAAATAAACAGCAAAAAACACCTGGAAGTTGCAGGACAAAGCAGGAAGAAAGCTGACTTCCAAGAGGGACCAGGAAGAAATAAATCACTGGCAAGGATCATGGGAAGGTTGCTCACCTATATCTCCCCAGTTAGTAACACCTGATTGCCAATCATCGCAACAGCTGATAGACTTCTGTTAGCTAAAGCAGCTTCATTACTATCAGCAGCCACCAGGGGGAGCCCAAACTCAGAAGTCACATTCAGAGTGTTCACAGCAATAACCCAAAAAATTAATACAGTTTGTAATCTCAGGCTAAGGCCTGGTGTATCTGTGGTGGAAAAATCTTTTCTTCGCAGGCATACGTTGCAAAGTTTTGTCTGTTAGCCTTGTTCTACGCCTTTTTTAAATTTTTCAAAAGTGTAAACAAAACATAACTCCAAAAATTAATAGAGCCCGTGATCTCAGGCTAAGGCCTGTTCTATCTGTGGTGGAAAAATCTTTTCTTGGCAGGCATACGTTGCATAGTTCTGTCTGCTATCCTGGTTCAACTCATTTTTTATTGTTTTCAAAAAGTAACAGAAATCATAACCCAGAAAAAATAATACATTCTTTGAACTCAGGCTAAGGCCTGGTGTATCTGTGGTGGAAAAATCTTTTCTTCGCAGGCATACGTTGCATAGTTCTGTCTGTTAGCCTTGTTCTACGCCTTTTTTATTTTTTTGAAACAGTAACAAAAACATAACCCCAAAAATTAATACAGTATGTGATCTCAGGCTAAGGCCTGGTGTATCTGTTGTAGAAAAATCTTTTCTTAGAAGGCATATGTTGCATAGTTCTGTCTGCTAGCATTCTTCTACGCCTTTTTTAAATTTTTCAAAAAGTATAAAAAAAACATAACCCCAAAAATGAATAGAGCCCTTTATCTCAGGCTAAGGCCTGTTCTATCTGTGGTGGAACAATCTTTTCTTGGCAGACATACGTTGCATAGTTCTGTCTGCTATCCTGGTTCAACTCATTTTTTATTGTTTTCAAAAAGTAACAGAAAGCATAACCCAAAAAATTAATTTTGTCTGTTATTTCAGACTAAGGCCTGTTGTATCTGTGGTGTAAAATCTTTGCTTTGCAGCCATACATTGCATAGTTCTGTGTGCTATACCGGTTCAACAAATTTTTTATTGTTTTCAAACAGTAACAAAAAACATAACCCAAACAATTAATACATTCTGTGATCTCCGGCTCCGGCCTGGTGTTTCTTTGGTAAACAAATCTTGGCAGGCATACGTTGCATAGTTCTGTCTGCTAGCCTTGTTCTACGCCTTTTTTTATTGTTTTCAAACAGTAAGAAAAAACATAACCCCAAAAAATTAATACAGTCTGTTATTTCAGGCTGATGCCTGGTGTATCTGTGGTGGAAAAATCTTTTCTTAGCATGCATACGTTGCATAGTTCTCTCTGCTACACTGGTCCAACTCATTTTTTATTGTTTTCCAAAAGTAACAAAAAACATAACCCAAAAAAATTAATACATTCTGTGAACTCTGGCTCCGGCCTGGTGTTTCTTTGGTAAACAAATCTTGACAGGCATACGTTGCATAGTTATGTCTGCTAGCCTTGTTCTACACCTTTTTTATTGTTTTCAAACACTAACAAAAAACATAACCCCAAAAAATTTATACAGTCTGTTATTTCTGGCTGAGGCCTGGTGAATCTGTGTTGCTAAAATCTTTTCTTGGCAGGTATACGTTGCATAGTTCTGTGTGCTATCCTGGTTCAACTCATTTTTTATTGTTTTCAAACAGTAACAAAACACATAACCCAAACAATTAATACAGTCTGAGAATTCATGATAAGGTCTGGTGTATCTGTGGTGGAAAAATCTTTTTTTGGCTGGCATACGTTGCAAAATTCTGTCTGCAAACCTTGTCCTACGCTATTGTTGTTGTTTTCAAACAGTAATAAAAAACAAAACCCAAAAAAATAATACAGTCTGTTATCTCAGGCTGAGGCCTTGTGTACCTGTGGTGGAAAATTCTTTCTTGGCCGCATATGTTTCATAGTTTTGTCTGCTAGCCTTGTTCTACATCTTTTCTATTGTTTTCAAACAGTAACAAAAAGATAACCCCAAAAATTAATACTGTCTGTGATCTTAGGTTAATGCCTCGTGTATCTGTGGTGGAAAAATCTTTTCTTGGCAGGCATACATTGCATAGTTCTGTCTGCTATCCTGGTTCAACTCATTTTTTATTGTTTTCAAAAACTAACAAAAAACATAACCTAAAAAATTAATACAGTCTGTGATTTCAGGCTAAGTCCTGGTGTATGTGGTGGAAAAATCTTTGCTTCACAGGCAAATGTTGCATAGTTCTGTCTGCAACACTAGTTCAACTCATTTTTTATTGTTTTCCAAAAGTAACAAAAAACATAACCCAAAAAATTAATACATTCTATGAACTCAGGCTAAGGCCTGGTGTAGCTGAGGTGGAAAAATCTTTTCTTGGCAGGCGTACGTTGCATAGTTCTGTCTGCTAGCTTTGTTCTACACCTTTTTTATTGTTTTCAAACAGTAACAAAAAACAACACAAAGAAATTGTACTGTCTGTTATTTCAGGCAGAGGCCTGGTGAATCTGTGGTGGAAAAATATTTTCTTGGCAGGTATACGTTGCATAGTTCTGTCTCCTATCCTGGTTCAACTCATTTTTTATAGTTTTCAAACTGAAACAAAAATCATAACCCCAAAAACTAATACAGTTTGTGATCTCATGCTAAGGCCTGGTGTATCTGTGGTGGAAAAATCTTTTCCTGGCAGGCATACGTTGCATAGTTCTGTCTGCTATCCTTGTTCTACGCTTTTTTATTGTTTTCAAAAATTAACAAAAAACGTAACCCAAAATATTTAAACAGTGTGTGATCTCAGGCTAAGGCCTGGTTTTTCTATGATGGAAAAATCTTTTCTTGGCAGGCATACTTGCATAGTTCTGTCTGCTATCATTGTTCTAACGCTTTTTTGCTGTTTTTAAACAGTAACAAAAAACATAACCCCAAAAATTAATACAGTATGTGATCTCATGCTAAGGCCTGGTGTGTCTGTGGTAGAAAAATCTTTTCTTGGCAGGCATACATTGCATAGTTCTGTCTGCTATCCTGGTTCAACTCTTTTTTATTGTTTTCAAAAAGTAACAAAAAACGTAACCCAAAAAATTAATACCGTCTGTTATTTCAGGCTGAGGCATGGTGTTTCTGTGGTGTAAAAATCTTTACTTTGCAGCCATACGTTGCATAGTTCTGTCTGCTATCCTGGTTCAACTCATTTTTATTGTTTTCAAAAAGTAGCAAAAAACATAACCCAAAAAACCAATACAGTCCGTGGTCTCAGGCTAAAGGCTGTTGTATCTGCGGTGAAAAATCTTTGCTTTGCAGGCATACGTTGTACAGTTCAGTCTGCTACACTGGTTCTACTCATTTTTTGTTTTCTGTCATAATAACCCCAAAAATTAATACAGTATGTCATCTCAGGCTGAGGCCTGGTGTAGCTGTGGTGGAAAAGTCTTTTCTTGGCAGGCATACGTTGCATAGTTCTGTCTGCTAGCCTTGTTCTACACCTTTTTTGTTGTTTTCAAAAAGTAACGAAAAACAACCCAAAAAATGTATACAGTCTCTGATCTCAGACTAAGACCTGGTGTATCTGTGGTGGAAAAATCTTTGCTTTACAGGCATACGTTGCATAGTTCTGTCTGCTACACTGTGATGAAAAAATCTGGGCAGCCATTCGTTGTTTTGTTCTATGCCTTTTTAATTTTTTTCAAACAGTAAGGCTACTTTCACACTAGCATTTTTTAGCGCTGCGTATCGAGCGCACATAAAACGCATGAAAAAAACGCGTGCAAACGCGTGTAATCGCTGCGATATTTTGCAGTCGAAGAGTGCGCATTGCTTATAAAAAACGCAGCGATTGTATGCGTTTGCGTTTTTTCTGTGCATTTCACAGGAGGAAAATCCTTGAAAAATTCTTGCAACAGAACCCACCAATGGGACACCAGTGGGCGTGTCTTATGGGAAATCTTTATATAGAGCCTGTTCACAGCCATTCTTCACATTTGCTTGCATTTGCCTTTGTGAACATGGATCTGCGCTGGAAGACTTTCCACTTCAACCTGGATCTGGACATTGCTATGGCTCAGGCTTATGCAGGCTTATGCAGTGGCTTGCCATGAAGAAAGGGAGAGAGAGAGACATCAGAGACGGCAGCGGCGGCGTTTGTGGGTACATCCCATTGTAGAACTCCGGGAGAGCCGTGGAGCGTACCACACTCTCTATAGCGAGCTGCAGGCAAACCCCGAGAAATTTACTGACTATACCCGGATGTAACAACAAACCTTCAGGGATTTACTTGCTTGGGTCCAACAATTCATCAGGAGACAGGACACACAGCTCCGTCGGGCAATTCCTCCAGAGGAAAGACTCCTGGTGACATTACGGTACGTAATATTGAGAAACCAATGCCTGCATCATTTTATTACTATGCCATGTACTATTCCAAAGCTGCCACAATTATTGTTCTGCTATCTAGTAAACAAAGACCTGCACCATTATTTTTATGGCATGTACTTTTTTTTTATTAATGTTTTAAAAAAACATATACAATAATATTTTTTTTTCTTTCTCTAGATTCCTTGCTACTGGACAGAGCCTGTCTTCACTCCACTTCCAGTACGGATTCGTATCTCCACGTTGTCAGGAACTGTTGTTGACACCTGCCGGGCATTGTGGAATGTTCTCTGTTCGGAATTTATGCCCCTGCCCACCACAGAAAAGTGGCTAGAAATAGCCGATATAGGAAAGATGTGTATCTTCGTACTGTGTTAGCCAGTAGATAGAAAAATATTTAGACTTGAGAGTCCTCAGTGGTTGATACCTTTTAATGGCTAACTGAAAAGATGGTAACAAATTGCAAGCTTTCGAGACTACTCAGGTCTCTTCATCAGGCAAAGACTAATACAACATCTGAAGAATCACATATTTATACACAAGAGGACACAGGAATAATGCAATAGGTAAGACAAGTGACGTGAAGCAGAACTGTCATTATGGCAGAGGGATGAACATAAATATTGGAACAGTTCATAGATAAGGAGTGAAAGTTTTATTACCCTCTGATTGGAGTCTGCTATTGTGTTTTGATGCCCCTAGAAGGTCAGAGAAGCAGATTCCTTAATTGATGTACACAGACATGAATCCGTGTGATATATTCATTCCAGCACTAAGAGTGTCAAAGGTCATCATAAGTTTATATTCCCAAACCTTTCTATCTTTCTCAGATTTGAAGTTAGATTTTAATACAAGTAATTCCATATCCATTATGCTATGACCGGGCATACAAAAGTGTTTTGCCACAGGTAAATCCACTCTTTTTTCTCTTATTGTGTGGTGATGAGAATTCATCCTTGTTCTCAGTTTTTGCCCGGTCTCCCCCACATACAGACCCCCAGTTGGACATTTCGTACAAAAAATTAGGTACACCACATGTGATGCAGCTGAAAGTACCTGGGATCTTGTAGTCCTGATGGGAGTTGGGGATCTTTATCTTGTCCGTGGTCATTATAGATGCACAGGTTTTTCATTTCTTCTTGTTTCAAGGAAAGGTTCCTGCAGCTGTTGGGGAGGACAGGGAGCTTCTGACAATGATGCTTCTTAGATTTGGGGGCTGCCTAAAACATAGTAGTGGGGGGTCTGGAAATATGGATTGTAATCGGGCATCTTTTTGTAGTAAAGGTTGTAGTTTCCGTGCAGCTCCCCTTAGCATCTCCAGATTTGGATTGTAGGTGACCACTAGAGGCACCCGGTTATTTTCTTCTTTAGCTTTGTAATGTAGCAGGTAATTCCTTGATATTCTGGTGGCTCTTGTAATTTGGTTTTCAATTGTTCTTGGATGGTAGCCCTGGTTCAAAAAGGTCTTTCTGAGGCGAATAAGGTGTTCATCTCTATCCATAGGGTTGGAACATATACGATTGTATCTGATGGCTTGGCTGTAGACAATAGAGTTTTTTATGTGTTTTGGATGGAAACTGTCCCATTTAAGGTATGTTGGACGGTCGATTGGCTTCTGATACAGGGATGTCTCTATTTCATTGTTCTTTAGCTTAATGGTGGTGTCTAAAAAGTTAATTTCAGTGCTGGAGTAGTTAAGTGTTAAGTTGATGGTGGGATGAAATTGGTTGAACTGTTCATGGAACGTCTTTAGCTGTTGTTCAGACTCCGTCCAGATGATTAAAATGTCATCAAGTAGCGGTAGTAGGCCCGAGGCCTGATGGGACATGAGGACAAAAATTCGCTTTCAAGCTTGGCCATGAAAAGATTTGCATACTGTGGAGCCATTTTACTTCCCATAGCTGTGCCAGTCTCCTGAAGATAGATCTTGTTGTCAAATTCAGAATAATTGTGGGTGAGGATGAATTTTGTGAGTTTCACCACAGAATCAGCATCATTCCCGGTGTTTCCCATGAAGACTTTGCAGGCATTTAATCCATCCTGGTGTGGGATATTAGAGTACAAAGATTCCACATCCATGGTGGCCAGGATGGTTCCTTCTGGTAGGGGACCTATTGCTGCTAGTTTATTCAGTAGGTCAGTTGTGTCCTGAATATAGCTGGGTGTATCCTTTACCAGGGGTTTAAGAATACCCTCTACCCATCCAGATACCTGCTCAGTAAGGGTGTCCACACATGAAATAATCGGCCTCCTTGGATTCCCAGCTTTGTGGATTTTGGGAAGCATGTAAAACGTCCCTGTTCTTGGACTTTCTGGTATCAGGTCATCAGCTCTTATGGATTTGTCAGGCAGACAAGATACCAACTTGCTTAGTTCCTTGTAATAGTCCTGTGTAGGGTCCGACTCCAGTTTTCTGTAGTAGCGTGTGTCCGTAAGTTGTCTGTTTGCTTCCTTCATATAGTCTGATGTGTTCATCATGACTATTGCACCTCCCTTGTCAGCAGGTTTAATGATGATTTCTTTGTTGGTTTTCAGAGACTGTATGGCCTTTCTCTCCTGGGCACTGATGTTGGAGGCTTGTCTCTTGTTGGTGGCTATGATGGTGGAGTTTATCAAATGTCTGAATGAGTCTATATATTTATCCAAATGAGGGTTACGTCCAGGTGGAGGTGTCCAGTCTGACCTCTTCTTGGTTGTTGGGATCCCTTTTCCTTCAGTTCGAGTGTTTTCTGAATCTTCTGTATCATTGAAGTATTCCCTCAGGCGCAGTCTCCTGAAAAAATGTTCCATATCACTGCAGAGTTCGGTTTTATCCAGGGCCTTAGTAGACAAAATGAGAGTCCTCTAGAAAGCACGGCAAGCTCCACTTTGTTTATATATTCATTCCAGCACTAAGAGTGTCAAAGGTCATCATAAGTTTATATTCCCAAACCTTTCTATCTTTCTCAGATTTGAAGTTAGATTTTAATACAAGTAATTCCATATCCATCATGCTATGACCGGGCATACAAAAGTGTTTTGCCACAGGTAAATCCACTCTTTTTTCTCTTATTGTGTGGCGATGAGAATTCATCCTTGTTCTCAGTTTTTGCCTGGTCTCCCCCACATACAGACCCCCAGTTGGACATTTCGTACAAAAAATTAGGTACACCACATTAGATGTGATGCAGCTGAAAGTACCTGGGATCTTGTAGTCCTGATGGGAGTTGGGGATCTTTATCTTGTCCGTGGTCATTATAGATGCACAGGTTTTGCATTTCTTCTGGTTGCAAGGAAAGGTTCCTGCAGCTGTTGGGGAGGACAGGGAGCTTCTGACAATGATGCTTCTTAGATTTGGGGGCTGCCTAAAACATAGTAGTGGGGGGTCTGGAAATATGGATTGTAATCGGGCATCTTTTTGTAGTAAAGGTTGTAGTTTCCGTGCAGCTCCCCTTAGCATCTCCAGATTTGGATTGTAGGAGACCAATAGAGGCACCCGGTTATTTTCTTCTTTAGCTTTGTAATGTAGCAGGTGATTCCTTGATATTCTGGTGGCTCTTGTAATTTGGTTTTCAATTGTTCTTGGATGGTAGCCCTGGTTCAAAAAGGTCTTTCTGAGGCGAATAAGGTGTTCATCTCTATCCATAGGGTTGGAACATATACGATTGTATCTGATGGCTTGGCTGTAGACAATAGAGTTTTTTATGTGTTTTGGATGGAAACTGTCCCATTTAAGGTATGTTGGACGGTCGATTGGCTTCTGATACAGGGATGTCTCTATTTCATTGTTCTTTAGCTTAATGGTGGTGTCTAAAAAGTTAATATCAGTGCTGGAGTAGTTAAGTGTTAAGCTGATGGTGGGATGAAATTGGTTGAACTGTTCATGGAACGTCTTTAGCTGTTGTTCAGACTCCGTCCAGATGATTAAAATGTCATCAATGTAGCGGTAGTAGGCCCGAGGCCTGATGGGACATGAGGACAAAAATTCGCTTTCAAGCTTGGCCATGAAAAGATTTGCATACTGTGGAGCCATTTTACTTCCCATAGCTGTGCCAGTCTCCTGAAGATAGATCTTGTTGTCAAATTCAGAGTAATTGTGGGTGAGGATGAATTTTGTGAGTTTCACCACAGAATCAGCATCATTCCCGGTGTTTCACATGAAGACTTTGCAGGCATTTAATCCATCCTGGTGTGGGATTCACGTCTGTGTACATCAATTAAGGAATCTGCTTCTCTGACCTTCTAGAGGTAATACAACTTTCACTCCTTATCTATGAACTGTTCCAATATTTATGTTCATCCCTCTGCCATAATGACAGTTCTGCTTCACGACACTTGTCTTACCTATTGCATTATTCCTGTGTCCTCTTGTGTATAAATATGTGATTCTTCAGATGTTGTATTAGTCTTTGCCTGATGAAGAGACCTGAGTAGTCTCGAAAGCTTGCAATTTGTTACCATCTTTTCAGTTAGCCATTAAAAGGTATCAACCACTGAGGACTCTCAAGTCTAAATATTTTTAGAAATAGCCGACAAATTCTGGACAACCTGCAATTTCCCCAACTGTTTGGGAGCAGTTGATGGGAAACACATACGGATTATCAAACCTAAAAAAACAGGCTCGGAGTACTACAATTACAAGAAGTACTTTTCTACAGTTCTTATGGCCATTGCGGATGCAGACTGTATGTTTGTTGCAGTGGACATTGGAGCATTTTGCCGTGGGAATGACTCACAGGCGTTTAAGAACTCGGACATGGGCCGGAGGTTGTATGGAAGCCAGTTCAATTTCCCCATGCCACGGCCTCTTCCCCACACCGAAGGTCCACCAATGCCATTTGTCATGGTTGGGGATGAGGCATTCCAGATGAGCCAACACCTGCTAAAACCTTACTCCAGCCGGAACTTGGACCACAACAAAAAAATTTTCAATTACAGGCTGACCAGGGCAAGAAGAACAGTAGAATGTGCCTTCGGTATATTGGTTTCCAGGTGGCGCATTCTGGGCACAGCCATTCATCTGAAACTGGAAACAGTGGATGAAGTGGTGAAGGCATGTGTGGTGCTACATAACTTTGTCATGGCGAAAGAGCACCCAAACTTTGAACTTGATGATGCAGCTCCTAACCCATTGCCTGAGTTCACTCAGCACCCTCTCAGGTCTTCTGTTGAAGTCAGCCAAATGAGAGACCAATTTGCGGCCTACTTCATCTCAGATGTAGGACGGGTGGAATGGCAAGATCAAATGGTGTAAAATAATGTTCTTGTCTGTATGTCAATAAAATACCTTGTTGTCTGTATGTTAATAAAATACCTCTGCTTATACCTGTACCAAGTGCAGTCTCTGTTTTTAAACTCAAAAACAATTATGAACTGGCCAGGTTTACCAGTGAATTCATGATGCATATTTTTGGGTGCATCATCAATTTATTTGTAATCCTGACTAGGTAGTTCACTATACATGCACACAAGTTGTATGACCTTTATCATCTCTCCAGCTTTGGTTCCATTTTCAGTGACGGTGGAGATAACACAACAAATATTTGTGTCACCTGGCCTGATGTTTCAAAGATTGATTTGGGGATGCACAAGCATCTATAACTTTTTATACCTGACCATGTGACTATAAATATAATTTGTATTTTCATCACTGTGACTTGATTTGGAAGGCAGAGATAATAAAGATTATACATCTTGTTCAATACCAATGCCTGGTGTCATGCTGAAGTGGTGATGCCCCAAATAACACATCTTCACTTCAGAATGTATCATGCCTGGGCAGGTGAGTACACATGAGTTATAAACAGCAGCATCGCTACAGTATGCTTCAAATAAATGCAGACTGAAGCAACGCTGCTGGTTAAAACTCATGTCTATTCACCTGCCCAGGTGTGATAGTAATGATACAAGGCTGGGCAGGTGAATACACATGAGTTACAAACTGATGCATCGCTACAGTATGCTTCAAATATATGCAGACTGAAGCGACAATGCAGGTTAAAACTCATGTTTATTCACCTGGCCAGGTGATATAGTAATGATACAAGTCCAGGGTATTGTACATATAAAGTGTATTTTCACCATCATCTCCTCAGTTTCTTCAACACACACTGAATAGAGGATGTGGTTAATTACAAGCTATATCTAGAATCCCTGGCCTTGAATCACAAAGTGAAATAATGTGAAAAACACACCAGACTCATTTCACTTTTTATGATATCTGGCAAGGTAAAAATAGATATGCATTGCACTCAACACCATCCTCTATTCAGTCTGTGCAATATTAGCAGACAGACAGACTGGTGACGAAAATACAAGTCATATATTTGTGTTTTGGAGTAAACATATCTCCAGGAAAGACACAAACATGTCATTCCTAGAGTTATGTGTAGTCAAAAACGCAAAGTGTACGGCGCAGTCTGTCCATGGCGCAGTGTGTAGGCGCGAAATTAACAGAAAGCAAACCAAAATTACTAAAAGAAGATTGGCACATTTATTTTGTACAACAGGAAAAGCACATTTTAATTGGCACTGACGTTTTGGATGACATTTGTATAGATCACATTAGTACATTTATTTAGTACAAAAAGAAAACCACATTTTTATTGACACTGACGTTTTGGATAGATCAGATTAGTACATTTATTGTGTACAACATGACCACTGGATTGTGACTGCCCCAGAAGTTGTAGAAAAATCAGATTAGTACAATTTGTGTACAACATGACCATCGTATTGTGACTGCCCCAGAAGTTGTAGAAAAATCAGATTAGTACAATTTGTGTACAACATGACCATCGTATTGTGACTGCTCCAGAGGTTGTAGAAAAATCAGATTAGTACAATTTGTGTACAACATGACCATCGTATTGTGACTGCCCCAGAAGTTTTAGAAAAATCAGATTAGTACAATTTGTGTACAACATGACCATCGTATTGTGACTGCCCCAGAAGTTGTAGAAAAATCAGATTAGTACAATTTGTGTACAACATGACCACCGGATTGTGACTGGCACAGAAGTTTTAGAAAAATGTGATTAGTATAGATTAAAAAAATAAATAAAATTTTATTGCGAATGACATTTAGGTGGAGATTTGGATACTCTGGGGGTGTGCAGAGATGAAGAGCGACTGGAAAGCGATGAAGGGGTTCGAGGGGAAGGGGCGACAAAAGTAGTGGGTGAAGGAAGATCAGACATCGAAGTAGAGGCAGTTTGAGACACATTAGAAGGAGAGGGTGGATGGACCAACAAAGTTTTGCTTTTTTTCTTCTTGGGGGCAGGAGTACCCTGCATGGACCGACTTCTCTGTGTCCGCCTTGAGCTGGTGGACCGGTGCCTTGACACATAAAACAGTGAATGTGGGTCACCCGTCTCATGCTCGGTGGTGGCAGTGGCGGTAGAAGTGTTGGCGGTGCTCTGAGTAGCACAAGTGGTGGCGGTGTTCCAAGGAGGAGAACTGGCAGCTGTGCTCCTAAATTGCTGCTGACTGGTGGCGGTATTCCTAGAAGGAGAAGTTGGTGCGGTGCCCATAAATTGTTGCTGACTGGTGGCGGTACTCCTAGGATCAGTGGGTGCGGTGGCCCTAAATTGTTGCCGACTGGTGGCGGTACTCCTAGAAGGAGAAGTGGGTGCGGTGGCCATAAATTGTTGCTGACTGGTGGCGGTACTCCTAGGATCAGTGGGTGCGGTGGCCCTAAATTGTTGCCGACTGGTGGCGGTACTCCTAGAAGGAGAAGTGGGTGTGGTGGCCATAAATTGTTGCTGACTGGTGGCGGTACTCCTAGGATCAGTGGGTGCGGTGGCCCTAAATTGTTGCCGACTGGTGGCGGTACTCCTAGAAGAAGAAGTGGGTGCGGTGGCCATAAATTGTTGCTGACTGGTGGCAGTACTCCTAGGAGAAGTGGGTGCGGTGGCCCTAAATTGTTGCTGACTGGTGGCGGTACTCCTAGAAGGAGAAGTGGGTGCGGTGGCCCAAGCAGGTACTGCGGTGGCGTGAGTCCAAGACTGTGGACCAGTGTCTGTGGTGGTGGTGCTCCAGACAGGAGCAGCGCTTGCCATGGTGGTGGCGACGGTGGAGTGTCCAGCAGTACTCGGACTTGTGGTGGTGTAGTGGTGACTCGGAATGCTGGTGGCCGTGCAGTGGTATGCAGCAGAAGTCGGTAGGGATGTGTGTTGAGTCAGTGGTGGCACAGTTGGATGTGCAACCACTGACTGCTGCACGTACCGATTCTGCTGCATAGCCTGCAAGTAAGCAGTGTAGCAGGCCTGCAAAACACTCAGCTGTTGCTCAGGACTAAGGTGTTCCGCCATGCCCCATTCAATTTTACTGAAAAAATGGTGCGCTGGTCTGTTGAGGTCAGCCTCCAGGCGATCAAAACGCTGTTTGACACTGTTGAAGCGGTGATCCATGTGTGTAAAACCCCTGTCCATGAAATAGCCTTTGAGTCAATTGTCCAATTACTTTTGGTTCCTTTAAAAACAGGGTGGCACATGTTAAGGAGCTGAAACTCCTAAACCCTTCATCCAATTTTAATGTGGATACCCTCAAATGAAAGCTGAAAGTCTGAACTTCCACTGCATCTGAATTGTTTTGTTTAAAATTCATTGTGGTAATGTCTAGAACCAAAATTAGATAAATGTTGTCTCTGTCTAAATATATATGGACCGAACTGTATGGTGGAAAAATCTTTTCCTGGCAGACATACGTTGCATAGTTCTGTCTGCTATCCTTGTTCCACACTTTTTTATTGTTTTGAAACAATAACAAAAAACATAACCCCAAAAAATTAATACAGTATGTGATCTCAGGCTTAGGATTAGTGTATCTGAGGTAGAAAAATCTTTTTTTGGCAGGCATACGTTGCATAGCTCTGTCTGCTGTCCTGGTTCAACTCATTTTTTACTGTTTTCAAAAAGTAACAAAAAACATAACCCAAAAAATAATATAGTCTGTGATCTCAGGCTGAGTCCTGGTGTATCTGTGGTGGAAAAATCTTTTCTTGGCTGGAATACGTTGCATAGTTCTGTCTGCTAGCCTTTATTGTTTTCAAAAAGTAACAAAAAAAAACCCCAAAAAATTAATACAGTCTGTGATCTCAGGCTAAGACCTGGTGTATCTGTGGTGGAAAAATATTTGCTTTGCAGGCATACGTTGTATAGTTCTGTCTGATACACTGGTTCAACTCATTTTTTATTGTTTTCCAAAGTAGCAAAAAACATAACTCAAACAATTAATGCAGTCTGTGATCTCAGGCTAAGGCCTGGTGTATCTGTGGTGGAAAAATCTTTTCCTGGCAGGCATATGTTGCATAGTTCTGTCTGCTAGCATTGTTCTACTCTTTTTTTTTTTTTTTCAAAAAGTAACAAGAAACATAACTCAAAAAATTACTACAGTCCATGATATCAGGCTAAGGCCTGGTGAATTTGTGGTGGAAAAATCTTTTCCTGGCAGGCATACATTGCATAGTTCTGTCTGATATCCTTGTTCAACTCATTTTTTATTGTTTTCAAACAGTAACAAAAAACGTGACCCAAAATATTCATACAGTCTGTGATTTCAGGCTAAGGCCTGGTGTATATGTGGTGGAAAAATCTTTTCATGGCAGGCATACGTTGCATAGTTCTGTCTGCTAGCCTTGTTCTATGCCTTTTTTATTGTTTACAAGCAGAAACAAAAAACATAACCCAAAAAATTAACACAGTCTGTGATCTCAGGCCAAGACCTGGGGTATCTGTGGTGGAAAAATCTTTGCTTTGCAGGGAAACGTTGTATAGTTCTGCCTGCTAGCCTTGTTCTACACCTTTTTATTTTC
>JARQOD010001491.1:0-49411 GCA_033576555.1 Oophaga sylvatica | reverse complement strand
ATGGCGTCCAATCTCAACTCCAGCCAATTTTAGTTTGAAAAAGTCAAACGGCGCTCCTTCCCTTACGAGCTCTGCCGTGTGCCCAAACAGTGGTTTTCCTCCACATATTGGCTATTGGCGTACTCAGGAGAAATTGCACAACAACTTTATCTGCCCATTTTCTCCTTTTACCCTTGTCAAAATAAAAAAAAGTTTGTAAAAGATCATTTTTGTGGCTAAAAAGTTAAATATTAATTTTTTCCTTCCACGTTGCTTCAGCTCCTGTGAAGCACCTGAAGGGTTATTAAATTTCTTGAATGTGGTTTTGAGTACCTTGAGTGGTGCAGTTTTTAGAATGGTGTCACTTTTGGGTATTTTTTGCCATATAGACCCATCAAAGTGACTTCAAATGTGAGGTGGTCCCTAAAAAAATGGCTTTGTAAATTTTGTTGTAAAAATGAGAAATCACTGGTCAACTTTTAACCCTTATAATTTCCTAACAAAAAAAAATTTTGGTTCCAAAATTGTGCTGATGTAAAGTAGACATGTGGAAAATGTTATTTCTTAACTATTTTGTGTGACATATTTCTCTGTTTTAAGGGAAAAAAAATTCAAAGTTTGAAAATTGCAAAATTTTCAAAATTTTCGCCATATTTGTGTTTTTTTCAAAAATAAATGCAAGTTATATCGAAGAAATTATACTTCTAACGTGAAGTACAATATGTCACAAGAAAACAATCTCAGAATCGCGAAGATCCGTTGAAGCGTTCCAAAGTTATAACCTCATAAAGAGACAGTGGTCAGAATTGTAAAAATTGGCCCGGATATTAACGTGCAAACCACCCTTGGGGGTGAAGGGGTTAAGAGCAAACTCAGCCAAAGGCAAAAAAGAGACCCAGTCATCTTGATCAGCAGACACAAAACATCTCAAATAAGTCTCTAAGGTCTGGTTTGTTCTCTCGGTTTGTCCATTGGTCTGAGGATGAAATGCAGAGGAGAAAGATAATTGAACACCAAGTTTAGAACAAAATGTCCTCCAAAATCTGGAAACAAACTGGACTCCTCTGTCAGACACAATGTTCTCCGGAATGCCACGTAACTGAACCACGTGCTGAAGGAACAAAGGCACCAACTCGGAGGAGGAAGGTAACTTAGGTAATGGCACAAGATGTATCATCTTGGAAAACCTATCACAGATTACCCAGATAACGGTCATTCTCTGAGAGACAGGGAGGTCGGAAATAAAATCCATAGAGATATGGGTCCATGGCATCTTAGGCACAGGTAATGGCATTAACAAACCACTAGCGCGAGAGCAAGGCTTGGAACGAGAGCAAGTCCCACAGGACTGCACAAAGTCCCTGACGTCACGAGACAAAGTAGGCCACCAAAAGGACCAACTCACCAAGTCTCTGGTACCAAAAATCCCGGGATGACCAGCCAACGAGGAACAATGAATCTTAGACATCACATTCTTCTTCCACTGTTCTGGGACAAACAATTTCCCAATAGGGCAGCGCTCAGGTTTATCCTCCTGACACCCTTCCAGAGCCAGTCTCAAATTGGGCGAGATGGCGGAAAGTACTACACCCTCTTTCAAAATAACAGCAGGATCAGATAACTCAGGAGAATCCGCAAAGAAACTCCTCGAGAGGGCATCCGCCTTAACATTCTTAGTGCCAGGAAGAAAAGAAACCACAAAATTAAAACGTGTGAAAAACAAGGCCCACCTGGTCTGTCTAGGATTAAGTCGCTTGGCTGATTCGAGATAAACCAGGTACCTGATGTTTGGCTCCTTCCAGCCAATGTCTCCACTCTTCAAAGGCCCACTTCATGGCCAATAACTCCCTATTACCCACGTCATAATTACGTTCATTTGGAGAAAATTTTCGAGAGAAAAAGGCACAAGGGTTACTCTTAGAGGTCTCTGGATCCCTTTGGGATAAAAGGGCACCTGCCACAGTTTCAGAAGCATCAACCTCCACCTGAAACGGTAGAGAAACATCAAGCTGCCGTAGAACAGGAGCAGAAGTGAATCTCTGCTTAAGTTCCTGAAACGCAGAAACTGCCTCAGGAGGCCAATTCACCACATCAGAACCTTTTTTGGTCAAATCAGTCAATGGTTTAACAATACCGGAGAAATTACCAATAAATTTACGATAAAATTTGGCAAAACCCAAAAATCTCTGAAGAGCCTTTAATGAAGTAGGTTGAACCCAATCACAGATGGCCTGAACCTTGACCGGGTCCATTTCAATAACAGATGGAGACAAAATGAATCCCAGAAATGAGACCTTCTGTACGCCAAAAAGACACTTTGATCCCTTCACATACAGTGCATTCTCTCTCAAAATCTGGAACACAGTCCGAACATGTTTCACATGAGAGTCCCAGTCATTGGAAAAAATCAAAATATCATCCAAATAAACAATCAGAAATGTATTCACAAAATCCCTGAAAATACCATTGCATGAAGGATTGGAAGTTGGAAGGAGCATTAGTGAGCCCAAAGGGCATCACTAGGTACTCAAAATGCCCTTCTGGGGTATTAAACGCCATCTTCCATTCATCCCCGTGCTTAATGCGAATAAGGTTATACGCCCCCCTGAGGTCAAGCTTGGTAAACCAACTAGCACTTTTCACTCTGGAAAACAGGTCAGAAATCAAGGGTAACGGATATTGATATTTCACAGTGATCTTATTCAGGAGGCGATAATCAACACATGGCTGTTATGTTTCGGTAGCTGAGGAGTGCAGGTAAAAAAGGAAATACACCAGAGCAGTTGGAATCTATGAGATTGCAGTACCCTGACTAACCACCAGGGAAAACAGGAAAAAACAGGAGTGTTGGTATTAACACATTGGCAGCCCCAACTGGTTACAGACACAGATTTCCAATCCAAAACAGGATTATGAGACTTTAACCAAGGGAAACCCAGCACGATAATGTCATGCAGATTATACAGAACAAAAAATTTGCAGCTCTCCTGATGATCAGGTTCAACCCTCATTATCACCTGAGTAGAGAACTGAGGTCTATTCTCAGCCAAAGGGGTAGAATCGATTCCCAGTAGGGGAATAGACTTCTGTAGGGGTATCAAGGGAAACCCACAACGTTTAGCAAAATCAAAATCCATCAGGTTAATAGCTGCTCCCGAATCAACGAAAGCCTGAGCAGAAAATGAGGACAGAGAGCATATCAGAGTAACAGTTAATAAAAACTTAGTCTGAACACTACCCAAGACAACTGAGCGTGCAAAACGTCTTCCCCGCTTAGGGCAGACTGAAATAGCATGAGAGGCATCACCACAGTAGAAACATAACCCATTGCGCTTTCGAAACTCATGACGCTGTGTCCCAGAAACCACTCTATCACACTGCATGGATTCAGAAGCAGGTTCACAAGGCAACACTATTCCACGCAAACGTCTGTCAATTTGAATCGCTAATGACATAGAATCATTGAGACCAGAGGGGACAGGGAATCCCACCATAACATCCTTTACATTATCTGACAGACCCTTCCGAAAAAGGGCTGCCAAAGCGTCGTCATTCCATTTGGTCAGGACTGCCCACCTACGGAATCTCTGACAGTATAACTCAGCGTCATCAAGCCCCTGATTTAATGCCAACAAGGCTTTTTCAGCTTGATCAGTGACATTAGGCTCATCGTACAATAACCCCAAGGCCTGAAAAAATGCATCAACATCACTCAAAACAGGATCCCCAGGTGTCAGGGAAAAAGCCCAATCCTGAGGATCGCCGCGCAGGAGAGAGATGACAATTTGAACCTGCTGCGCTGCGTTCCCTGAGGACTTAGATTTTAAGGCAAAAAACAATTTACAATTATTTTTAAAATTCAGAAACTTGGCTCGATCCCCCAAAAACAAATCTGGCATGGGAATCCTAGGTTCCACAACAGGCAACCTAGCAAGATAGGTAGCAATACTCCGAACCTCAGTGGCAAGCTGATCCACACGGCCAGACAACTGTGCAAACTCCATTGAGAAAAAAAAAAATCCTCCCAGCACCCAGAGATACAGAGGGAAAAAAAAAAATGCAACAAACAGAAAAATATCTCTGACAACTCTGACAACCTTTTTTCTTTCACAATATTTTTCCCTTCTGTGAGTACCATTCAATTTTTTGGGCCGGTGATACTGTTATGTTTCGGTAGCTGAGGAGTGCAGGTAAAAAAGGAAATACACCAGAGCAGTTGGAATCTATGAGATTGCAGTACCCTGACTAACCACCACAACTAGAGGCAGCCGTGGAGCGTTCCTACGTTGGTCCTAGACGCCTCGTCACAGCCTGAGAAACTAACTACACCTAAAGGTAGAAAGAGGAAAGCTATCTGCCCCGGAGCAGAACCCCAAAGATAATAGAAAGCCCCCAAACATGTAATGGCGGTTAGACAAGAGGAAATACTGACACAGAAAGAAAATAGTATGAGAAAACGCTGGGGCCCAAACTATCTAAATAGAAAAGGATAGGAAGGGTACTTACTGCAATCCCAGAAAACCCTGAAAAGCACCAACTCTACTAATTTCAAAATCACCTGAGATCACACGACCTCTACCACCTAAATTAGTTCTCTGGTGTAACAAAATCAAAACAGCAGCCACTGAAAAAACTGGAAAAAGCAAAAGAACAAATATCAGTGGCTGAACTAAACTGAGAGGGCAGAAGCCCCCGGAGGGGACCCTGAAGGCCCCCAAAGAAGTGCAGTACAAAATAAAAAAAATATAGCACAAACACAAAAGAAGCAAAAGTCTTATCTGTAAGCAGGAGATGCAGACACGACACAGCAGGCTACAAGGGAAACTGGAATGAAGGATTCAGACCAGAACAATTGATCACCGGCAACCCTGATGGGAAAATGACTCCCTTATATAAGACCAGTCAGTAACACCTGATTCCCAGTCCTCACAATCTTCACTAGCACCGCTTGTAACCACCAGAGGGAGCCTCTGCTCAGAACTCATCTCAAGCCCATTCACAACAGAGAGCAAGGTTTGGAGCAAGAGCAAGTCCCGCAGGACTGCACAAAAGTCCAGGCACCACGTTTCTGACAAGGAGTGCCGTGCTTATTTGTTTTCAAGTATTGGGGTGCATATGACTTGGTAGCAGGGCAGGCCTTGCAGTCAATGCATAACAAAACAGAATGGGAGTACAAAATAATTAACGTGAGGTGGATTTTCCTTGGCCCATCCAGTACCTGGGCTCAAATGCTTATTTGGGTGCATATGACTTGGTAGCAGGGCAGGCCTTTCAGTCAATGCAAAAAAAAACAGAATGAGAGGACAAAATGAATAATTGAAGTGGATTTTCCTGGGCACATCCAGTACATGGGTTCAAAGGCATACTGGGGTGCATATGACTTGGTAGCAGGGCAGGTCTTGCAGTCAATGCAAAAAAAAAAACAGAATGGGAGGACAAAATGAATAATATGAAGTGGATTTTCCTGGGCCCATCCAGTATGTGGGTTCAAAGGCTTATTGGGGTGAATATGACTTGGTAGCAGGGCAGGTTTTGCATTTAATGCAAAAAAAAACAGAATGGGAGGACAAAATGAATAATGTGAAGTGGATTTTCCTGGGCTCATTCAGTATGTGGGTTTAAAGGCTTATTGGGGTACATATGACTTGGTAGTAGGGCAGGCCTTGCAGTCAATGCATAAGAAAACAGAATGGGAGGACAAAATGAATAATGTGAAGTGGATTTTCCTGGGACCATCCAGTACCTGGGTTTAAAGGCTTATTGGGGTGTATATGACTTGGTAGCAGGACAGGCCTTGCAGTCAATGCATAAGAAAACAGAATGGGAGGACAAAATGATTAATGTGAAATGGATTTTCCTGGACACATCGAGTACCTTGGTTCAAAGGCTTATTGGGGTGCATATGACTTGGTAGCAGGGCAGGCCTTGCAGTCAATTTAAAAAAAAAACAGAATAGGAGGACAACATGAATAATGTGAAGTAAATTTTCCTAGGCCCATCCAGTACGTGGGTTTAAAGGATTATTGGGGTGCATATGACTTGGCAGCAGGGCAGGTTTTGCATTCAATACAAAAAAAAACAGAATGGGAGGACAAAATGAATAATGTGAAGTGGATTTTCCTGGGCTCATTCAGTATGTGGGTTTAAAGGCTTATTAGGGTACATACGGTATGACTTGGTAGTAGGGCAGGCCTTGCAGTCGATGCATAAGAAAACAGAATGGAAGGACAAAATGAATAATGTGAAGTGGATTTTCCTGGGACCATCCATTATGTGGGTTCAAAGGCTTATTGAGTGCATATGACTTGGTAGCAGGGCAGGCCTTGCAGTCAATTTAAAAAAACAGAATAGGAGGACAACATGAATAATGTGAAGTGGATTTTCCTAGGCCCATCCAATACGTGGGTTTAAAGGATTATTGGGATGCATATGACTTGGTAGGAGGGTAGGCCTTGCAGTCAATTCCAAAAAAAAACAGAATGGGAGGACAACATGAATAATGTGAAGTGGATTTTCCTGGGCCCATCCAGTACATGAGTTCAAGGCTTATTGGGGTGCATATGACTTGGTAGCAGGGCAGGGCTTGTGGAGCGCCCGCCAGGGCAGTGGAGTACTTGGTACCATGCCACTTCTTAAAAGGGAAAGTGTCACAGCAGCAGTAACCCGGTCCGTGGCTCTGGGCATCCAATAAAAGGGGATGTTTACAAGGGATAAGTGTTTATAGTAAAGTGTTTGTGACGCCACCTGTGGTTTCTGGTCAGAGGTGACCAGCGCTGCAGTGCAGATCCTCTGGGACTGGTGGTGATGCAGCAGAGTTGGTATAGCTCTCCACAGGCAGAGCTTAGTCCCAGGGCAGATGTAATATAAGGTGGATGGTAAAGATGTAATATTTAGCAAGGGATGTAGCAGTGTTGGATGGTTGATGCAGGAAAGATTAGAGGACACAGCTGGGTGCAGTTTCCAAAACTTTACTCACAGTTCTGGCAGCAGTACTGATGCTCGCTTATTGCTGTGTCCTCCAGGTGAGGGGTCCAGCAAACTCCCGGGTAGATTGGGATACACCTTCCCAAGACTCCCTTCAATATGCTCCTTTCTCAGTCATCTCACAGTGCTAACCTTCACCTTTGCTTCCTGTCCAACACCTCACAGTCAGTGTCCCAAACCAGTAGCCGCGGACCTTGGTGGATGACATCCTCTCTGTGTACCCTTGCTCCCTTATGGCTACCTTTTCAGAGAAGATAACTGTGGATTGTAGCTGAGGCACCTAAAGATGCAACTGCCTTTGGCTTGGTAGCTGAGTCTTGAAGTTCAACACTAGGCTAGGGGTCGGTGTCCCTTCTGCGACTTGGTCCCTCCACTATTGGATCGGGCCCCACAGATTTACTACTCACTATACGTGCCCCTAGGACCCCTTTTGTCCTTCTAGAAGCTTCTCTCTGCTCAGTTCTTAAACTAGCTTACTTCGTGTTTGGACAAGCTGCTACCAGCTTCAAGTCCCTCTCTATTCTGACTCTATCATCTCTTTTCCATTGTCTAGCTTCACTTCCCTCCTTCAGCTTTCTCCACCCACCTCCCAACACTTTTTCCTAGCCAGCCAGGGATGAGACCATCCTCCCTCATGGTACATCCAGGGTGCCCGCCTGCTATAGTCTATGTGTTGGGTGCAGGTGTTATGGTCCTGGGTGGTGCTCCCTCCTTACCTGAGAGTGGGGTATCACACCTCTGGATGAGGTGCAATACTTCTGTGGCAACTGAACCCTCAGGGGCACCACATACCCCCTGTTAAACACAGCACGTCTGCAGGCTGAAACAGAGTAAAACACCCCTCAATTAGATATGTTATTATACATATTTTCTTGGTGGTCAAGATTACCTTGGCGCAATGGTGGAAAAAAACGGAGGTACCTAAATTTGCAGATATCTTAGATAGGATTTGTCTACACAGTGACCTGGAATGGAGATTTGCGGTTGTTAATAATAGTATTCATAAGTACTCAAAAAAATTGGAGATCTGGAACAGCAAGTTTTACGCTAAACAAACATATTGAAACTTGTCTCTATGCTAATTGCTGTTTTAATTGATGCGTATTTAAAAGATGTATCTCTTTCTGAGGAGTTCCTCATAAGATGGTCTGACGAATGCTATTGTATTGTTTTGTTATTTTATTTTTTTTATATCCTCTTCAATTTTTAGTAATGTTTGAGGGTTCTCTAATTTTATTGTTCCCTTTACCTATGTAAGTTATACCCTACTTACCCCTTTTCCATTCTGTTACCCTTCCCGGTCTTAATACTAAATTAATAAAAATATTTAAAAGAAACAGAGTAAAACACAAGTGTTACAGGAAACATACAAAAATTTTTGAAAAGCATTTCAACAGGTATAAAATAAATAGAACGCAACTTCCCTTTACGAGAGGCACTTTTTCTTACACATTGCATAACAATAATTCAAGACATTACAATAATTACTTGTTTTATACCATTCTTCCTAGCATTCTCCTTCCTTCCATTAAGTGTTTTACAAAAGTACCATCATTATCCTTCTCTACAGATTATTGGCAGCAACCGTATCGCCATAAGGTTCACCACACATTATGCTATATCAAGCTATCAGAATACCATCTTATAAAATAGCAATACTTCTTTCCTGTTAAACATTATAGTTTACCCTCAATAAACATCCTTGCTACATTACCAGCTACCTGGTACCTTTACCTTCAGAAAATACTATTATTTTCTTTCTTCAGTCCATTTTCCATCATTAGTCATCAACACCTATATTCACTATAAAAGATCAGCAACATACATTCTTCACTTATACATTTTGGGTAAGAAAACAAACATTCTTTATTTACAACGGGAAACCTTTCTTCTACTTTTACTTTAAAAGTGCTATCAGATTCTTCTTTGCAAACATTTACTTTAAGATAATTAAGTTCAAGTGCTATAAAACATTTTCAGATTCAGTGCAATAAAACTTTTTCATTCAAGTTCAACAGTATTCACTCTTTTTTTGTGCAATCCCCATCTGGGGCATTTTCTGTAGTGCAGTATGAGGGACCCGTCTCAAACCCTCAACGTAGGCCTTGGTCGGGCTACAAGGCATGGCTGGTCTCCACTTGGACCACTACTGCGGCCACGCCAAACGGGTTTTTGTTCTGAGGTCAGTTGTGCAGTGATATAGGGTGTCAGAGCACCCTACAGGCTTTCAAGTAAAACCAAGAAGGAGCACCTTAAGAGGTGCTAAACTATTTATAGTGCAGTTTTTGGACCATTCATTGTTCATGATCCCCCAGTCTCACTTATCCTATAAAATCAGTATAAACTTGCAAAACCCTCCTGGGTTAACTTTAACTTTTAACTATTTACAGTCACATTTGGATTACTTTACTTTATTCTTGCTGTGTGGTGCATCTTCCAGACTGGGAAAAAGCATCTTTTAGGATGATCACAACAAGTGACTCAAAGAGTTCAGGGTCAATGAAGCTGTACTCTTTAAGATCACGTCCTGCCACCAGGGCTTGGGTGGCCTGATCGAGCATTTTGGGTCTGGCTGGAAGTACAGCTCTGGATAATGTAAGAGGTACCGGTTCCACTTCTCGTGCTGGTGGACTTGCAGCATGGACTGGTGCAGCTTTTGATTTTGTTGCTACTGGTGATGGTTTTCTAGTGCAGATCGGTGCAGCTTTTACTACTGTGGGCTCCGGTGAACTTGTTACTACTGCAGGTCCTGAGGGGGTTAGTGAACAGACTGGCGGAGTGGTAAATAGGCCCACTACAAGCTCCTCAACTACCGGGGCAGGGTGGGTGGCAGTACCTGTTTCTGGTGTTGTTCCAGTGCCGGTCTCCTCCGCAGGAACTGGGGTCGCTGGCTGCCGGATGGGACGCTGCTCCTCCAGTTTCTTCTTTTCAGGCAAGGCCGACTTCCACTTCTCCACCGCAGTAAGCTGCACACCCAAGAGCTGGCGACTCAGCTCCTTCACCTGTGTGCTCAGAAGCTCTGGGTCCATGGCTACTGTGGTCCCGGGTCCAGACTCTGTCGGCTGGGGAAGCTCCCTCCTGCTCCTCCACTCCCCGGGTCACCACCGCCCACCATCTTGCCGTTTAGCTGTTCTGCTGCACCTCTGTCGCGTTCCCGCTCTCTTCTGAAGGCGGGCCTTCTTTTTCCTCCTTTTCCCGCCATCTACAATCAGGAGGATCTCACTAGCTGATGGACAAGTCCTCCATGTGCAGTAACACTTAGAGTGGGCGGCTATGAGTTTCACGCCTTACTGTAGCGTCCCGCCCACGACGGCACACCCTTCTTCTCCCTGCGCACCTCGTGGTGCACATATGGCGACAGTTGTTCACAAACTTCAGCAAAGTCTCTGATATGAAAGGCAGTTAAAAATAGGCACACAGGACCCGGTGATACCGGCTTCGATATCCTGTTTGCGACGCCAAAATGGAGAGCCCACCAGGGCAGTGGGGTACTCGATACCGGGCCACTTCTTAATAGAGGAAGTGTCACAGCGGCAGTAACCCAGTCCGTGGCCCTGGGCGTCCAATAAAAGGGGATATTTACAAGGGATAATAGAGTTTATAGTAAAGTGTTCGTGACGCCACATGTGGTTTCTGGTCAGAGGTGACCAGGGCTGCAGTGCAGATCCTCTGGGACTGGTGGTGATGCAGCAGAGTTGGTATAGCTCTCCACAGGCAGAGCTTAGTCCCAGGGCAGATGTAATATAAGGTGGATGGTAAAGATGTATTTAGCAAGGGATGTAGCAGTGTTGGATGGGTGATGCAGGAAAGATTAGAGGATACAGCTGGGTGCAGTTTCCAAAGCTTTACTCACAGTTCAGGCTGCATTACACTTGCCCGTTTGGTATCGTGTCCTCCAGGTGAGGGGTCCAGCAAACTCCCAGGTAGATTGGGATACACCTTCCCAGGACTCCCTTCAATATGTTCCTTTCTCAGTCATCTCACTGTGCTGACTCTCCACCTTTCCTTCCTGTCCAACACCTCACAGTCAGTGTCCCAAACCAGTAGCCACGGACCTTGGCGGATGATGTTCTCTCTGCGTCTCCTTGCTCCCTTATGGCTACCTATTTGGAGAAGATAACTGTGGATTGTAGCTGAGGCACCTAAAGATGCAACTGCCTCCGGCTTGCTAGCTGAGTCTTGAAGTTCTCCACTAGGCTAGGGGCTGGTGTCCCTTCTGCAACTTGGTCCCTCCATATTGGATGGGGTCCCACAGATGGAATACTCACTATCTGTGCCCCTAGGATCCCTTCTGTCCTTCTAGAAGCTTCTCTCTGCTCTGTTCTTAAACTAGCTTTCTTAGTCAGGGGACAAGCTGCTACTAGCTTCAGGTCCCCTCCTATTCTGACTATATCATCTCTTTCCCACTCTCCAGCTTCACTTCCCTCCTTCAGCTTTCTCCACCCACCTCCCAACACTCTTTCCTAGCCAGCCAGGGATGAGACCATCCTCCCTCAGGGTACGTCCAGGGTGCCCGGCTGCTATAGTCTATGTGTTGGGTGCAGGTGTTAGAGTCCTGGGTGGTGCTCCCTCCTTACCTGAGAGTGGGGTATCACACCTCTGGATGAGGTGCAATACCTCTGTGGCAACTGAACCCTCAGGGGCGCCACACTTGCAGTCAATGCATAAGAAAAGAGAATAGGAGTACAAAATGAATAATAATGCTCACATAGCATAGGCTATAACAGTTTAGGAGACATGGGAAATATGTTAAGGTACATCCTTTCCAGGTTAAAGACTTGTATATAAGGCAAAATAAATGACCCCTGACCAAATTGTTCCTCCACCACTTAGGCTATGTTCAGATGCAGCGTTTTTGAAGCCTTTTTCAACTTTAACATTGCTTTCAACCAAAACAAATGCATTAATTGAGAAATGTCATTGTAACATTTAACAACCCTAGCTGACCATGTGGTGTGTGACACATAAACAGACATATCTTCATTTATGAAGGAGGGACTCTTAAAGTCACAGAGCTTATTTTTACAGGGGCATCAGGCAGCATTAATCTGCTTAAAGGGCCATTATTAAGCAGTGGGATTCCAAAACTGTTATAGCCTATGTAGTGAGTGGATGGGCTGCCAAGAATTATGACGCATCCCAATACCCCTTTCACGAGATGTCCAGGATGGCTTCTATAAAAAATGTTGCATTGAATGCAAGGCCTGTCCTGCTACCAAGTCATATGCACCGAAATAAGCCTTTGAGCCCACGTACTGAATTGGCCCGGGAAAATCCACTACACATTATTCATTTTGTCCTCCCATTCTGTTTTCTTATGCATTGACTGCAAGGCCTGCCCTGCTACCAAGTCATATGCACCCCAATAAGCCTTTGAACCCAGGTACTGGATGGGCCCAGGAAAATCCACTTCACATTATTCATTTTGTACTCCCATTCTGTTTTCTTATGCATTGACAGGAAGGCCTGCACTGCTACCAAGTCATATGCACCCCAATAACTCCGATTCCCCTTGGAAGAAACAGGGAGGAGAGCCTCTTACCAAAAAATGTCCCATTAAAAAGGAGCGGGTCTCCTAGACTTAGAATGCCCATACACTTAGTGTATAGGCTGGCAAACATTTCCACTGTGGGGTACACCTCAACCTTTTTCAGAACAAGTCTTTTACGCACAGCCTAACCACCCACCCTTGTTAATAATGCGACACTGGCTGTAGCTGCACGGAACACGTAAACCCTTTTGATCTAGTGGCAGTGGATGATCATACGTGATGGAAGGCCTGATTAAAAAATAGGCCCAATTTCTAGGAGCGGGTCTCCTAGACTTGGAATGCCCATACACTTAGTGTATAGGCTGGCAAACATTTCCACTATGGGGTACATCTCAACCTTTTTCAGAACACGTCTTTTACGCACAGCCTAACCACCCACCCTTGTTAATAATGCGACACTGGCTGTAGCTGCACGGAACACATAAACCCTTTTGATCTAGTGGCAGTGGATGATCATACGTGAAGGAAGGCCTGATTAAAAAATAGGCCCAATTTCTAGGAGCGGGTCTCCTAGACTTGGAATGCCCATACACTTAGTGTATGGGTTGGCAAACATTTCCCCTGTGAGGTACACCTCAACCTTTTTCTGAACAAGTCTTTTTTACACACAGCCTAATCACCCACCCTTGTTAAAAATGCGACACTGGCTGTAGCTGCACAGAACACGTAAACTCTTTTGATCTAGTGTCGGTATGTGATCAGACGTGGAGGAAGGCCTAATTAAAAAATAGGCAAAATTTCTAGGAGCGGGTCTCCTAAACTTGGAATGCCCTAATGTGTATGGGCTGGCAAACATTTCCCCTGTGGGGTACACTTCAACCTTTTTCAGAACAAGTCTTTTATGCACAGCCTAACCACCCACCCTTGTTAATAATGCGACACTGGCTGTAGCTGCATGGAACACGTAAACCCTTTTGATCTAGTGGTGGTGGATGATCAGACGTGGAGGAAGGCCTGATTAAAAAATAGGCCCAATTTCTATGAGCAGGTCTCCTAGACTTGGAATGCCCATACACTCAGTGTATGGGCCAGCAAATATTTCCCCTTGGGGGTGTACATATTTTTTGTATTTTGGTGACTGGCATTATAACACCCTTGCCAAAACATAGAGTGGCCAGAGCATGACTGAATACGTTCACCCTGGTGGTTGTGGACGTGAGGATGAGGAGAAGGAGGACACCAAATAGCCAAAATCAGGAGGCGTATATCAATGTTTGGTTGTGAAGAGGTGCATGGGAATACACCTCTCAAAAAAAAATACATTAGAGTTTATGCTTCACTGTCATCATTTGGTGGTGTCGAGAAGTCAGGCCCAATCAGTCCCTTGTTCATTTTTATAAGAGTCAGCCAGTCTGCATTTTCCATAGAAAGGCGAATGTGCTTATCTGTGATAATGCCACCAGCAGCACTAAAAACCCGCTTGGACAAAAAGCTATCGGCAGGGCTGGCCAGGACCTCCAAGGCGTAGAGAGCCAGCTCATGCCACGTGTCCAGCTTGGATACCCAATAATTAAAAGGCACAGAGGAATCATGGAGGACGTTGGTACGGTCAGCAAGTTACTCGCTCAGCATCTTAGAGAAGATTGCATTCCTTGTGAGATTACCCCACTCCTCAGTGCATGGGCGATGGGAGGGTCTTAGAAAACTGTCCCAGAACTTCGCCAGTGTTCCAATGCCTCTGCTGGAGTGGACTTGTGTCTGTCTCGCCTGTCCTGCTTGGTTGGCAAACATACTGTTATCTCTGCCACCAGTGTTTTGAGATGGGAATTTTTTAAATAATTCTGCAACAATGGCCTTATGGTACTGCACCATTTTGCGTGTCTTCCTCAGGGTCAGTGAGTTGCTGAAGTAAGGTGTCCTGTTATATGTATATAACAAATATACAGTATCACGTGTTGTGAGTCCATACAGTTGACTTGCACTTTATATTTACCTTTTTCAAGAAAATACTTTGCGTCTGCGGAACGCACCTAATAGATACAGTAGAGAGGTGCGTTCGCAGCCCGGGGTCCACCGTGCAGGCGAAGCCCGCTGCTAGTAAGATGGCGAAAGTAGCGAACTCTGTTATCCCGCAGAGTCGCTAAAATAAACGCTAAAATAAACGCCGTAGCACGCTGTGGCAGTTAGTGCGAACTCTGTTAATCCCCAGAGCCACTAACGGGAATGCCACAGCGCTATATGGCAATAGGTGCGAACTCACAGCTTCAGTGAGCAGCAAAGTAAAACACTAGGGCGCTGAACCAGCGTTATAAAGTGAACCCTGTTGCGTCACAGAGCCGCTGAGAAAAAGACTGTGTCCTGTTAACACAACAGGGATACACAGACAACCGCTGTGTGGACAGCAGTCCGTAATCATGAAGACAGCAACGCAATCAAGCAATCTCCTCACTGGAGAAGCCGGTATTCTAGGGGCTTATTTCAGCCAAGCCCTAACCACATGCGTGCATGATCACACTGGCATAATGCAATTGATACTAGCGCATGGAGGCCCAGCCATGCCACCCTTTTATAGTAACAGCTACAGGACCTGCCAGAAACAAGAACCAATGAAACTGTTCCAGAACACCAGTAGTCACAGGACCTTCCTGGTGGACCAATAGGAGCTGCTGCAGTACCTGAGCATGTGACCCCTGATCTCCAATGAGAGATCTCACCTTGGGCATGCTCAGAAGGGGAAAACAAGGACTTTGTCCTAAAGACGTCTGCTCGCCGCTAACCAGTACTGGCCACAATAGCAGAGCCTGGAGAGGCAGCAGTAATCCTCTGCACACTGTTAGACTAGGCGAGACGCTGGGACCGACATCTAAGCTGAGCAGAGTCCACTGCGGCTGGAGATGAATGGGAGACCGCAGCCGTGATGGCTCGAGATTCCCCTTGTGCAGAAGCGGGAACTCGACCCCTAACACACTTTTTCTTGGTTTTGGCTATCATTTGTTTGGTATGCAGTAGGTGATCCCAATTTAATTGTGATTATGACGGTGCCCATTTACTCTATATATTGAATGTAGTCCAGTCTATAGCGCATGAAAGTAGCTCCTGTTCTTCCTCCTCCTCTTCCTCATTGTCAACCAATCCACGTTGGGATGACACGAGGCTGGGCTGTGTGTAATCACCCTGTATGGTTCCTTGACCTATGTCCTCGTACTCAGCCTGCAATGCCTCCTCTTTCATTGTGAGCAGAGTACTTTTCAGAATGCAGATGAGCGGGATGGTGATACTAATTATGGCATTGTCGCCGCTCACTATCTTGGTGGACTCCTCAAAGTTTTGGAGGATGATACATATGTCTGACATCCATGTCCACTCCTGAGGTCTTATGTGTGGAGTCAAACCTGACCTTGTTGATTCTGGTATTCAACAACTGCCCGCTTCTGCTCACAAATCCTTTCAAACATATGCAGTGTAGAGTTCCAACGCGTGGGAACATCACACACTAGTCGGTGAGCCAGAGTCTGCAATCGCTGCTGAAGCACAACAAAGGCGGCTGAAGCTGCATCTGGCTTTCAAAAATGTGCACTCAGGCGGCGTTGTTGTGAATATGCTGGAGGCGGCTTCTGAGCTGGGGCTCCCTCCGGTGATTGCTGAGGGTAATGAACTGATTACTGAATGGCCTACAGCTGGTGCTGAATGGTAGGATATAAGTGGCCTGAGTTCCCAGCAGCCTTGCCGGTTATCAATTGTTCCTTCTGGTCTTGCTTGAAGCACTGCAAGTTTCCTGCTCTCCTTCAGATAAGTGTTTGCTGTTTTTTTTTTCCTCTGTTTGATTTTCATTGCTGGTTTGCTGCTTGCAGTGGACTGCAGCCTGTCCCCTTTTGGGGGTCTGGCGCTGCAATTGTGCTCCGTTTTTGTCTGCACTTTTGCTTTGCTCCTTTGTTACTTTTTATTTGCTGAATAGCGTTTTGTTACACCAGAGATCTGATTTAGGTGGATGAGATCATGTGATCTCAGGTTTTTTGGCAATCAGAAGTGTTGGTATTTTTGTTAGGGTTTTTGTTGGATTGCAGTCAGAATTCTTTCCTGTACTTTTCTGTCTAGACAGATTGGGCCCCAGCGTTTGCTCATTCTATTTTCTGTCTGTGTCCGTGCTTTCTTCTTGTCTAACCGCCATTACATGTTTGGGGGCTTCCTATTTTCTTTGGGGATCTGCTCCGGGGCAGATAGCTTTCATCTTTTTGCCTTTAGGTGTAGTTATCTCTCAGGCTGTGACGAGGCGTCTAGGATCAACGTAGGAACGCTCCACGGCTACTTCTAGTTGTGTGGTTAGTTCAGGTTACCGCAATCCAATAGGTTCCAGCCTCTCTGGTGTATTACCGCTTTTGCTATTTTTTGCTATTTCTCCTCAGTTACCGAAACATAACAGTTATAACCGGCCCAAAAAACTGAAAATTGTATTGTACTCACAGAAGGGGAAAATAGTAATAAGGAAACTCTGTTTGTTGCATTTTTCCCCTCTTTTCTCTGGGTGCTGAGGAGGATTTTTTTTTTCTCAATGGAGTTTGCACAGTTGTCTGGCCGTGTGGATCAGCTTGCCACTGAGGTTCGGAGTATTGCTACCTATCTTGCTGGGTTGCCGGTTGTGGAACCTAGGATCCCCATGCCAGATTTGTTTTTGGGGGATCGATCTAAATTTCTGAATTTTAAAATAACTGTAAGTTGTTTTTTGCCTTAAGGCCTAAGTCCTCAGGGAACACGGCACAGCAGGTTCAAATTGTCATCTCCCTGCTGCGCGGCGACCCTCAGGATTGGGCTTTTTCCCTGACACCTGGGGATCCTGTTTTGAATGATATTGATGTATTTTTTCAGGCTCTGGGGTTATTGTACGATGAACCTAATGTCACTGATCAAGCTGAAAAGATCTTGTTGGCATTAAATCAGGGTCTTGAAGATGCTGAGTTGTACTGTCAGAAATTTCGAAAGTGGGCAGTCCTGACCAAATGGAATCATGATGCTTTGGCAGCCCTTTTTCGAAAGGGTCTGTCAGAAAAAGTAAAAGGATGTTATGGTGGGATTCCCTGTTCCCTCTGGTCTCAATGATTCTATGTCTTTGGCTATTCAAATTAACAGACGTTTGTGTGAGCGCAGAGGTATGCGTGAGATAGTGTTGCACTGAGAGCCAGCTCCTGAGCCCATGCAGTGTGATGGAGTGACTTCTGGGGCTCAGCGTCATGATTTTCGTAAGCGCAATTGTTATGTTATGGTAGCTGAGGAGAGCAGGCAAAAACGGCAATACACCAGAGAGGTTGGAATCTACTGGATTGCAGTACCCTGACTAACCACCACAACTAAAGGCAGTCGTGGAGCGTTCCTACGTTGGTCCTAGACGCCTCGTCACAGCCTGAGAGGCTAACTACACCTAAAGATAGAAAGAGGAAAGCTATCTGCCCCGGAGCAGATCCCCAAAGAACATAGGAAGCCCCCAAACATGTAATGGCGGTTAGACAAGAGGGAATACAGACACAGACAGAAAATAGTATGAGCAAACGCTGGGGCCCAATCTGACTTAGACAGAAAAGGATAGGAAGGATACTTACTGCAATCCAAAAAAACCCTAAAAAAACCAACGCTACTAATTGCAAAAACACCTGAGATCACACGACCTCTACCACCTAAATTAGTTCTCTGGTGTAAGAAAACTAAGCCGCAGCCACAGAAAAAAAACGGAAAAGGCAAATGAACAAACAACAATGGCTCCAGAGGAACCGAGAGGAGACCAAGCCCCCCGGGGAGTGGAACCTGGCCAACCTCACAGAAATGCAGAGAAATATACAAATGGCAAGCACAAAAACAAAAAACAGAAAATATCTTATCTGAGAGCAGGAGAAGAGGCAAGACTCAGCAAGCTTCCAAGTGAACCAGGAAACAACGTTGAGACAAGAACCATTTATCAACGGCAACCATGATGGGGGGAAACCTCCCTTATATCCAGCCAGTCTATGATCCCTGATTGCCAATCCTCATTGAATGGTTCAGTACTGTTTGCACTCACCAGAGGGAGCTTCTGCTCAGAATTAATTTCTAAAACATTCATAACACGAAATGGGTTATGTTTCTACTGTGGTGATGCTTCCCATGCTATTTCTGTCTGCCCTAAGCGGAGAAGACGTTTTTGCACGCTCAGTTGTCTTGGGTAGTGTTCAGACTAAATTTCTGTTGACTGTTACCCTGATTTGCTCCCTGTCCACATTTTCTGCTCAGGCTTTTGTTGATTCAGGAGCAGCTATTAACCTGATGGATTTTGACTTTGCCAAACATTGTGGGTTTCCCTTGATACCCCTGCGGAAGTCTATTCCCCTACTGGGCATTGATTCTACCCCTTTGGCGGAGAATAAACCCCAGTTTTCCACTCAGGTGATAATGAGGGTTGAACCAGATCATCAGGAGAGTTGCAAATTTCTGGTGCTGCATAATCTGCATGACATTATTGTACTAGGTTTCCTTGGTTACAGTCTCATAATCCTGTTTTGGATTGGAAATCTGTGTCTGTGACCAGTTGGGGCTGCCAATGTGTTAATACTGACACTCCTGTTTTTTCTGCCTTTCCCCAGTCTCAGGATGTCTCTGACTTTTTGACAGATTTTTCTGATGTGTTTAGTGAAAGTAAATCTGCATCCTTGCCCCCTCACAGAAGCTATGATTGAGCTATTGAATTAGTGCCTGGTGGTAAATTTCCTAAAGGTCGCCTTTTTAATTTATCTGTACTTGAACACGATGCTATGCGATCTTATATCAAGGAGTCATTGGAGAAGGGTCATATCAGACCATCCTCTTCACCCTTAGGCGCCGTTTTTTTCTTTGTGGCCAAAAAGGATGGTTCATTGAGGCCGTGTATTGATTATCGCCTCCTGAATAAGATCACTGTTAAATATCAATATCCGTTATCTTTGATTTCTGACCTATTTTCCAGAGTGAAAAGTGCTAGTTGGTTTACCAAGCTTGACCTCAGGGGGGCGTATAACCTTATTCGCATTAAGCACGGGGATGAATGGAAGATGGCGTTTAATACCCCAGAGGGGCATTTTGAGTACTTAGTGATGCCTTTTGGGCTTACTAATGCCCCTTCCGTCTTCAAATACTTCATGAATGATATTTTCAGGGATTTTGTGGATAAATTTCTGATTGTTTATTTGGTTGATATCTTGATTATTTCCAATGACTGGGACTCTCATGTGAAACATGTTTGGATTGTGTTCCAGATTTTGAGAGAAAATGCACTGTATGTGAAGGGATCAAAGTGTCTTTTTGGCGTACAGAAGATCTCATTTCTGGGATTCTGTTATGATTTGGTAGCTGAGGAGAGCAGGCAAAAAAGGCAATACACCAGAGAGGTTGGAATCTACTGGATTGCAGTACCCTGACTAACCACCACAACTAAAGGCAGCCGTGGAGCGTACCTACGTTGGTCCTAGACGCCTCGTCACAGCCTGAGAAGCTAACTACACCTAAAGATAGAAAGAGGAAAACTATCTGCCCCGGAGCAGATCCGCAAAGAACATAGGAAGCCCCAAAACATGTAATGGCGGTTAGACAAGAGGAAATACACACACAGACAGAAAATAGTATGAGCAAACGTTGGGGCCCAATCTTCCTAGAAAGAAAAGGATAGGAAGGACACTTACTGCAATCCAAAAAACCCTTAAAAAAATACCAACTCACTAATTGCAAAAACACCTGAGATCACACGACCTCTACCACCTAAATTAGTTCTCTGGTGTAAAAAAACTAAGCAGCAGCCACTGAAAAAACTGGAAAAGGCAAATGAACAAATAACAGTGGCTCAGATAAACTGAGAGGAGCACAAGCCCCGAAGGGGACCCGGCTGACCTCCACAGAAGTGCAGGACAAAATGCAAAAAGCAAGCACAAAAATAAAAGCAGAAAATATCTTATCTGTTAGCAGAAGATGCAGGCAAGACACAGCAAGCTTCCAAGTGAACCAGGAACCAAAGTTGAGACAAGAACAATTGATCACCGGCAACCCTGATGGGAGGGAACCTCCCTTATATAAGACCAGTCTGTAACACCTGATTGTCAATCTTCACAATCTTCATTGAATAGTTCAGTACTGTTTGTAACCACCAGAGGGAGCTTCTGCTCAGAATTCATTTCTAACACATTCACAACAGTACCCCCCCTTGAGGAGGGGTCACCGAACCCTCATTTGGGCAACCAGGTCGGTCAGGATGAGCTCTGTGATACGCACGGATCAGTCTCCTAGCATGGATGTCCGAAGCAAACACCCAAGAATTGTCCTCCTGACCATAACCTCTCCACTTAACCAAATACTGGAGTTTCCGTCTAGAAAAACGAGAATCCAATATTTTCTCAACCACATACTCCAGATTGCCCTCAACCAAAACAGGGTCAGGAGGCGCAGCCATAGGAACCACTGGCTCGACAAACCTCTTCAATAAGGACTTGTGGAACACGTTATGGATCTTAAATGTCCCTGGAAGAAGTAAACGAAAGGAAACAGGATTAAGAATCTCCATGATCTTATAAGGTCCAATGAACCTAGGCTTAAACTTAGGAGATGCAACTCTCATAGGGATATTTCTTGAGGACAACCAGACCAAGTCCCCCACTTCAAACCGAGGACCATCAGTCCTATGCCGGTTGGTAAACCCCTGGGCCCTCTCCTGAGAGAGGGACAACCTCTCCACTACCTGGTCCCAAATCTGCTGCATACGCTCCACAACAGAGTCAACAACTGGACAGACAGAAGCCTCCGTCTGTCCCGAAGAAAATCGAGGGTGAAACCCAAAATTGCAGAAAAATGGAGACATCAAAGTGGCAGAGCTAGCCCTATTATTAAGAGCAAACTCAGCCAAAGGCAAAAAAGAGACCCAGTCATCCTGATCAGCAGACACAAAGCATCTCAGATAAGTCTCCAATGTCTGGTTTGTTCTCTCAGTTTGTCCATTGGTCTGAGGATGAAAAGCCGAGGAGAAAGACAATTGAACACCAAGTTTAGAACAAAAAGTCCTCCAAAATCTGGAAACAAACTGGACTCCTCTGTCAGACACAATGTTCTCAGGAATGCAGTGTAACCGAACCACGTGCTGAAGGAACAAAGGCACCAATTCGGAGGAGGAAGGCAACTTAGGTAATGGCACAAGATGTATCATTTTGGAAAACCTATCACAAATCACCCAGATAACGGTCATTCTCTGAGAAACAGGGAGGTCGGAAATGAAATCCATAGAGATATGGGTCCATGGTCTCTTGGGCACAGGCAATGGCATCAACAAACCACTAGAGCGAGAGCAAGGCTTGGAGCGAGAGCAAGTCCCGCAGGACTGCACAAATTCCCTGACGTCACGAGACAAAGTAGGCCACCAAAAGGACCGACTAACCAAGTCTCTGGTACCAAAAATTCCGGGATGACCGACCAACGCGGAACAATGAATCTCAGACATCACACTCTTTTTCCACCGGTCTGGAACAAACAATTTCCCAATAGGGCAGCGCTCGGGTTTATCCTCCTGACACCCTTCCAGAGCCAGTCTCAAATTGGGCGAGATGGCGGAAAGAACTACACCCTCTTTCAAAATAACAGCAGGATCAGATAACTCAGGAGAATCCACAAGGAAACTCCTCGAGAGGGCATCCGCTTTAACATTCTTAGTGCCAGGAAGAAAGGAAACCACAAAATTAAAACGTGTGAAAAACAAGGCCCACCTGGCCTGTCTAGGATTAATTCGCTTGGCTGATTCCAGATAAACCAGATTCTTATGGTCCGTGAGGACCACCACCTGATGTTTGGCTCCCTCCAGCCAATGTCTCCACTCTTCAAAAGCCCACTTCATGGCCAATAACTCCCGATTACCCACGTCATAATTACGTTCAGTTGGAGAAAATTTTCGAGAGAAAAAGGCACAAGGGTTACTTTTAGAGGTCTCTGGATCTCTTTGGGACAAAACGGCACCTGCCCCAATTTCAGAGGCATCAACCTCCACCTGAAATGGCAGAGAAACATCAGGCTGCCGTAGAACAGGAGCAGAAGTGAATCTCTGCTTAAGTTCCTGAAACGCAGAGACTGCCTCAGGAGGCCAATTCACCACATCAGAACCCTTCTTGGTCAAATCAGTCAATGGTTTAACAATAACAGAGAAATTACCAATAAATTTACGATAAAAATTGGCAAAACCCAAGAATCTCTGAAGAGCCTTTAATGAAGTAGGTTGGACCCAATCACAGATGGCCTGAACCTTGACCGGGTCCATTTCAATAACAGATGGGGACAAAATGAATCCCAGACACTTTGATCCCTTCACATACAGAGCATTCTCTCTCAAAATCTGGAACACAGTCCGAACATGTTTCACATGAGAGTCCCAGTCATTGGAAAAAATCAAGATATCATCCAAATAAACAATCAGAAATTTATCCACAAAATCCCTGAAAATGTCATTCATGAAGGACTGGAAGACGGAAGGAGCATTACTGAGCCCAAAGGGCATCACTAGGTACTCAAAATGCCCCTCTGGGGTATTAAATGCCGTCTTCCATTCATCCCCGTGCTTAATGCGAATAAGGTTATACGCCCCCCTGAGGTCAAGCTTGGTAAACCAAGTAGCACTTTTCACCCTGGAAAACAGGTCAGAAATCAAGGGTAACGGATATTGATATTTCACAGTGATATTGTTCAAGAGACCATAATCAATACACGGCCTTAATGAACCATCCTTTTTGGCCACAAAGAAAAAACCGGCACCCAAGGGTGAAGAGGATGGTCTGATATGACCCTTCTCCAATGACTCCTTGATATAAGACCGCATAGCGTCATGTTCAGGTACAGACAAGTTAAAAAGGCAACCTTTAGGGAATTTACTACCAGGCACTAATTCAATAGCGCAGTCATAGCTCCTATGGGGGGGCAAGGATGCAGATTTATTTTCGCTAAACACATCAGAAAAATCAGTCAAAAAGTCAGGAACATCCTGAGCCTGGGGAGAGGCAGAAAAAACAGGAGTGTTGGCATTAACACATTGGCAGCCCCAACTGGTTACAGACACAGATTTCCAATCCAAAACAGGATTATGAGACTGTAACCAAGGGAAACCTAGTACAATAATGTCATGCAGATTATACAGCACCAAAAATTTGCAACTCTCCTGATGATCAGGTTCAACCCTCATTATCACCTGAGTAGAGAACTGGGGTTTATTCTCAGCCAAAGGGGTAGAATCAATCCCCAGTAGGGGAATAGACTTCCGTAGGGGTATCAAGGGAAACCCACAACGTTTAGCAAAATCAAAATCCATCAGGTTAATAGCTGCTCCCGAATCAACAAAATCCTGAGCAGAAAATGTGGACAGGGAGCAAATCAGGGTAACAGTCAACAGAAATTTAGTCTGAACACTACCCAAGACAACTGAGCGTGCAAAACGTCTTCCCCGCTTAGGGCAGACTGAAATAGCATGAGAGGCGTCACCACAGTAGAAACATAACCCATTGCGTTTTCGAAACTCATGACGCTGTGCCCCAGAAGCCACTCTATCACACTGCATGGGTTCAGAAGCTGGTTCACAAGGTAACACTATTCCACGCATACCTCTACGCTCACGCAAACGTCTGTCAATTTGAATCGCCAATGACATAGAATCATTGAGACCAGAGGGAGCAGGGAAACCCACCATAACATCTTTTACATTCTCTGACAGACCCTTCCAAAAAAGGGCTGCCAAAGCATCATCACTCCATTTGGTCAGGACTGCCCACCTTCAGAATCTCTGACAGTACAACACAGCGTCCTCAAGCCCCTGATTTAATGCCAACAAGGCTTTTTCAGCTTGATCAGTGACATTAGGTTCATTGTACAATAACCCCAGAGCCAGAAAAAATGCATCAACATTACTCAAAACAGGATCCCCAGGAGTCAGGGAAAAAGCCCAATCCTGAGGATCGCCGCGCAGGAGAGAGATGACAATTTGAACCTGCTGTGCTGCGTTCCCTGAGGACTTAGGTTTTAAGGCAAAAAACAACTTACAGTTATTTTTGAAATTCAGAAATTTAGCTCGATCCCCCAAAAACAAATCTGGCATGGGGATCCTAGGTTCCACAACCGGCAACTCTGCAAGATAGGTAGCAATACTCCGAACTTCAGTGGCAAGCTGATCCACACGGCCAGACAACTGTGCAAACTCCATTGAGAGAAAAAAATCCTCAGCACCCAGAGAAAAAGAGGGAAAGAGAAAAAAAATATATATATATCTCTGACAACTCTGACAACTTTTTTTTTTTTTTTTTTTACACTATCTTTCCCTTCTGTGAGTACCATATAATTTTCAGTTTGGCCGGTGATACTGTTATGATTTGGTAGCTGAGGAGAGCAGGCAAAAAAGGCAATACACCAGAGAGGTTGGAATCTACTGGATTGCAGTACCCTGACTAACCACCACAACTAAAGGCAGCCGTGGAGCGTTCCTACGTTGGTCCTAGACGCCTCGTCACAGCCTGAGAAGCTAACTACACCTAAAGATAGAAAGAGGAAAACTATCTGCCCCGGAGCAGATCCCCAAAGAACATAGGAAGCCCCCAAACATGTAATGGTGGTTAGACAAGAGGAAATACACACACAGACAGAAAATAGTATGAGCAAACGTTGGGGCCCAATCTTCCTAGAAAGAAAAGGATAGGAAGGACACTTACTGCAATCCAAAAAACCCTTAAAAAAATACCAACTCACTAATTGCAAAAACACCTGAGATCACACGACCTCTACCACGTAAATTAGTTCTCTGGTGTAACAAAACTAAGCAGCAGCCACTGAAAAAACTGGAAAAGGCAAATGAACAAATAACAGTGGCTCAGATAATCTGAGAGGAGCACAAGCCCCCGAAGGGGACCCGGCTGACCTCCACAGAAGTGCAGGACAAAATGCAAAAAGCAAGCACAAAAATAAAAGCAGAAAATATCTTATCTGTTAGCAGAAGATGCAAGCAAGCTTCCAAGTGAACCAGGAACCAAAGTTGAGACAAGAACAATTGATCACCAGCAACCCTGATGGGAGGGAACCTCCCTTATATAAGACCAGTCTGTAACACCTGATTGCCAATCTTCACAATCTTCATTGAATAGTTCAGTACTGTTTGTAACCACCAGAGGGAGCTTCTGCTCAGAATTCATTTCTAACATATTCACAACAGTATTCATTTTGTCTCCGTCTGTTATTGAAATGGACCCAGTCAAGGTTCAGGCCATCTGTGATTGGGTTCAACTACCGTATATACTCGTGTATAAGCCGACCCGTGTATAAGCCGACCCCCCTAATTTTGCCACAAAAAACTGGGAAAATTATTGACTCATGTATAAGCCAGGTGTATAAACTGCCCTCCTGCTCTGTGCTGCCCCGTCCTGCTCCTTGCTCCCCCATCCAGCTCTGTGCTCCCCCATTCTCCTCTGTACTCCCCCCCTCCTGCTCCATCCTCCGCTGTGCCCTCCATCCTCTCCTGTCCTGCTCCATGCTTCCCCCGTCCTCCTCCACGCTTCCCCCGTCCTGCTCCATGCTTCCCCCGTTCCTCCGTTTCTCCCCCGTCCTCCTCTATGCTTCCCCCGTCCACCGATCTCCCCCGTCCTGTTCCATGCTTTCCCGTCCTCCGTTCTCCCCTGTCCTCCTCCATGCTTCCCCCGTCCTGCTTCAGCTTCCCCCGTCCTCCTCTATGCTTCCCCCGTCCACCGTTCTCCCCCCCGTCCTGTTCCGTGCTCCTTGTCCTCTCCTCCATCATACTCACCCCTCCCCGTGCCATCGCTGAGCGTCCCTGCAATCCTGCGTTCTCCCCGTCTTCCTGCAGCTCTCTCCAGCACTGAGCAGTGACGTAATACCGCTCATTAAGGCCATGAATATGGAGGCGACGCCCATGGGAGTGGCGTCGCGTCCATATTACATGACCTTAATGAGCGGGTATTACGTCACCGCTCAGTGCTGAAGAGCTGAAGGAAGCCGGGGAGAGCTGCAGGATTGCAGGCAAGTTCAGCGATGGCACAGGGAGGGGTGAGTATGATCCCAGCCACCGGCTCCTGCCGCGGCACCCCCTCCCCGCTGGTTTCTGCCCTATGACTCGAGTATAAGCCGAGGGGACATTTTCAGCACGAAAAAAGGTGCTGAAAATCTCGGCTTATACACGAGTATATACGGTAATTCATTGAAGGCTCTTCAGAGATTTTTGGGTTTTGCCAATTTTTATCGTAAATTTATTGGTAATTTCTCTGCTATTGTTAAACTATTGACTGATTTGACCAAAAAGGGTTCCGATGTGGTGAATTGGCCTCCTGAGGCAGTTTCTGCGTTTCAGGAACTTAAGCAGAGATTAATTTCTGCTCCTGTTCTATGGCAGCCTGATGTTTCTCTGCCATTTCAGGTGGAGGTTGATGCCTCTGAGATTGGGGCAGGTGCCGTTTTTGTCCCAAAGGGATCAAGAGACCTCTAAGAGTAACCCTTGTGCCTTTTTCTCTCGAAAATTTTCTCCAACTGAACGTAATTATGACGTGGGTAATCGGGAGTTATTGGCCATGAAGTGGGCCTTTAAAGAGTGGAGACATTGGCTGGAGGGAGCCAAACATCAGGTGGTGGTCCTCACGGACCATAAGAACCTGATTTATCTTGAATCAGCCAAGCGACTTAATCCTAGACAGGCCTGGTAGGCCTTGTTTTTCACACGTTTTAATTTTGTGGTTTCTTTTCTTTCTGGCACTAAGAATGTCAAGGCAGATGCCCTCTCGAGGAGTTTCTTTGCAGATTCTCCCGAGTTATCTGATCCTTCTGTTATTTTGAAAGAGTGTGTGGTTCTTTCCGCCATTTCGCCCAATTTCAGACTGGCTCTAGAAGGGTGTCAGGAGGATAAACCTGAGCGCTGCCCTGTTGGGAAGTTGTTTGTTCCAGACCAGTGGAAAAAGAGTGTGATGTCTGAGATTCACTGTTCCGCTTTGGCTGATCATCCCGGGATTTTTGGTACCAGAGACTTGGTGAGTCGCTCCTTTTGGTGGCCTACTTTGTCTTGTGGCGTCAGGTACTTTGTGCAGTCCTGTGGGACCCTTGCTCTCGTTCTAGTGGTTTGTTAATGCCATTACCTGTACCCAAGAGGCCATGGACCCATATTTCTATGGATTTTATTTCTGACCTTCCTGTCTCTCAGAAAATCACCGTTATCTGGGTAATCTGTGATAGGTTTTCCAATATGATACATCTTGTGCCATTACCTAAGTTGCCTTCCTCCTCCGAGTTGGTGCCTTTGTTCTTTCAGCATGTGGTTCGGTTACATGGCATTCCGGAGAACATTGTTTCTGACAGAGGAGTCCAGTTTGTTTCCAGATTTTGGAGGACATTTTGTTCTAAAATTGTTGAGTTGTCTTTCTCCTCTGCATTTCACCCTCAGACCAATGGACAAACTGAGAGAACAAACCAGACCTTGGAGACTAAAGGGCCCGTCTCACATAGCGAGATCGCTACCGAGATCGCTGCTAAACAGCGATCTCAGCAGCGATCTCGCTATTTCTGACACGTACCAGCGATCAGGCCCCTGCTGTGAATCGCTGGTCGTGTCAGAAATGTCAGGACATTTTTTTGATCGCTGGTCTCCCGCTGACAGGCACGCATCGCTGCGTGTGACAGGCGGGAGACCAGCGATCCGCTGGTAACCAAGGTACACAGCGGGTTGCCAGGCGCGGGGCTGTGCCTGGAAACCCGCTGTGTACCTTGGATACCAGCGCCCTGATGCAGGGAGCTGGTAACCAAGGTACACGTCGGGTTTCCAGGCACCGCGCAGCGCCTAGAAACCCGACATGTACCTTGGTTACCAGCTCCCTGCATCAGGGCGCTGGTATCCAAGGTACACTGCGGGTAACTAAGCGATGTTACCCGCAGTGTCCCTGTGCTGATCGCTGCCTGAGCTGCCTGTGTGGCAGCTCAGCAGCGATCATGTAGCGATACACCAGCGATCCTGATCGTTGTCAGGATCGCTGGTGTATCGCTATGTGAGACCCGGGCTTTATTTGAGATGTTTTGTGTCTGCTGATCAAGATGACTGGGTCTCTTTTTTGCCTTTGGCTGAGTTTGCTCTTAATAATAGAGCTAGCTCTGCCACCTTGATGTCTCCATTTTTCTGCAATTCCGGGTGTCACCCTCGATTTTCTTCAGGACAGGCGGAGGCTTCTGTCTGTCCGGGGGTTGACTCTATTGTGCAGTGTATGCAGCAGATTTGGGACCAGGTGGTGGAGAGGTTGTCTCTCTCTCAAGAGAAGGCCCAGCGGTTTGCCAACCGGCATAGGACTGATGGTCCTCGTTTTAAAGTGGGGGACTTGGTTTGGTTGTCCTCAAGGAATATCCCTATGAATGTTGCATCTCCAAAATTTAAGCCAAGGTTCATTGGACCTTATAAGATCATGGAAATTATTAATCCGGTTTCCTTCTGTTTGCTTCTTCCAGGGACATTTAAGATCCATAACATGTTCCACAAGTCCTTATTGAAGAGGTTTGTCGAACCAGTGGTTCCTATGGCTGCACCTCCCAACCCTGTTTTGGTTGAAGGCAATTTGGAGTATGTGGTTGAGAAGATATTGGATTCTCGTTTGCTAGACGGAAACTCCAGTATTTGGTTAAGTGGAGAGGTTATGGTCAGGAGGACAATTCTTGGGTGTTTGCTTCGGACATTAATGCTGGGAGACTTATCCGTGCCTATTATCGAGCCCATCCTGATCGGCCTGGTTGCGCAGTTGAGGGTTTGGTGACCCCTCCTCAAGGGGGGGTACTGTTGTGAATATGCTGGAGGCGGCTTCTGAGCTGGGGCTCCCTCCGGTGATTGCTGAGGGTAATGAACTGATTACTGAATGGCCTTCAGCTGGCGCTGAATGGTAGGATATAAGTGTTCCTTCTGGTCTTGCTTGAAGCACTGCTATTTTCTTGCTCTCCTTCAGATAAGTGTTTGCTGTTTTTTTTTTCCTCTGTTTGATTTTCATTGCTGGTTTGCTGCTTGCAGTGGACTGCAGCCTGTCCCCTTTTGGGGGTCTGGCGCTGCAATTGTGCTCCGTTTTTGTCTGCACTTTTGCTTTGCTCCTTTGTTACTTTTTATTTGCTGAATAGCGTTTTGTCACACCAGAGATCTGATTTAGGTGGATGAGATCGTGTGATCTCAGGTTTTTTGGCAATCAGATGTGTTGGTATTTTTGTTAGGGTTTTTGTTGGATTGCAGTCAGAATTCTTTCCTGTACTTTTCTGTCTAGACAGATTGGGCCCCAGCGTTTGCTCATTCTTTTTTCTGTCTGTGTCCATGCTTTCTTCTTGTCTAACCGCTATTACATGTTTGGGGGCTTCCTATTTTCTTTGGGGATCTGCTCCGGGGCAGATAGCTTTCATCTTTCTGACTTTAGGTGTAGTTATCTCTCAGGCTGTGATGAGGCGTCTAGAATCAACGTAGGAACGCTCCACGGATACTTCTAGTTGTGTGGTTAGTTCAGGTTACTGCAATCCAATAGGTTCCAGCCTCTCTGGTGTATTACCGCTTTTGCTATTTTTTGCTATTTCTCCTTGTAGCGTCGGCGTCCCTGCCCTCTGCTAGGCAGGGACGCTGTTTCCCTCACCCCTCTGCTCCGGGTCCGTCTTCCTCCTCCCGCTTTGCTGGTGGCGCGCGCTCCTTTCCGGCCACTGTGCTTAGGGCGCGCGCGCTCCCTTCCTCTTATAGGGGCCGCGCGCGTCCTCCTAAGTAGTCCCCGGCCAATGGCCGGAGGACTTCACCATATATAAGGCACCTCCTCCAAAATGGAGGTGCCCGAGCAATGTTGTTGCACTGTTCACTACTCTGCTTCAGCCCTTAGGCTCCGTTTCCAGATACCTGCCAGATTCCTGCCAGCCTGCAGTCTGTCCACCATCACCTGTCAGTCTGTCTATGGACCAGCCAGCCCGTTCACCTGAGGACGCTCACCTGTTTCCTGTCTGCTAGTCGTCCTGGAGGCTCCGCCGTCCGACAGTCTGTCCACCATCACCTGTCAGTCTGTCTATGGACCAGCCAGCCCGTTCATCTGGGGACGCTCATCTGCTACCTGCCTGCTAGCCTACCGGGAGGCTCAGCCATCACAGGTCGTACCTTCCTGTTTGTCTAGAGACTGCCCTGGTCACTTGCCGTGACTTCCTGCCTGTTTGTCCAGAGACTGCCCCGGTCACTTGCCGTGACTTCCTGCCTGTTCGTCCAGAGACTGCCCTGGTCACTTGCCGTGACTTCCTGCCTGTTTGTCCAGAGACTGCCCCGGTCACTTGCCGTGACTTCCTGCCTGTTCGTCCAGAGACTGCCCCGGTCACTTGCCGTGACTTCCTGCCTGTTCGTCCAGAGACTGCCCCGGTCACTTGCCGTGACTTCCTGCCTGTTTGTCCAGAGACTGCCCCGGTCACTTGTCGTGACTTCCTGCCCGTCTTCCCCGGGCGCCACCCGCTGCCTTACAAGGACCGCCTCCTTGTATAAATGCTCAGAGGTTCCGCCTCCCAGACCCGTTACAGTTTGCTCGGGCCATGGAACCCGGTGGCACCCAAACTCCCTCGCTCTCTGACCTGTGTCATGAACTGTCTCGTCAGAGGTCTCAACAGGAGTCCATCCTGGGTCACCTGCGGAATGTCAATTCCCGCCTGGACACTCTGACTGCTTCACCAGCAACCACCGCTGGCGCCATGACTCGCAATCCGGCAGTTCCGCTGCTCACCAATTCCGTGGTTTCCGTTCCGGACCTCGACTGTCAGCTCCTCCTCGTTTTGGAGGTGACCCTGCTCTGGCTCGGGGTTTCATTAACCAGTGCACCCTGCACTTTGAACTCCTGTCTCATCAGTTTAACTCCGACCGGGCCAAAATTGCCTTCATCATGTCCCATCTCACCGGGGAGGCTCTGGCCTGGCTAAATCCTCTTTGGGAGAGAGAAGACCCTCTGGTGTCCGACCTGCCTGCCTTTCTCTCGGCTTTCCGGAAGGTATTCGACGAACCCGGACGGAAGACCTCCTCCGCATCATCTCTGCTACGCCTCCGTCAGGGAAGTCTCACCGTGGGTCAATATGCCATACGGTTCCGTACCCTTGCCTCGGAGCTGGCCTGGGATAACGACGCTCTAATATCTGTCTTCTGGGAGGGTCTGTCCGGTCGTATTAAAGATGAACTTGCCGGTCGGGACATTCCTACCTCTCTCGATGACCTAATAACTCTTGCCAATCGAATTGATCTACGGTTCCAAGAGCGCGCCAAAGAGGTCACCCGTGAGAGAAAGTTTCCTCGTCTAGCTCCTACTTTTCAGAAACCCGTAACTCCCTCCGTTTCTCCCCAGGTACACACTTCTGAGCCTATGCAGGTCGACCAGACCAAGATGGTCAAAGCCCGTCAGGACTTACGCCGTGCCGAGGGGAGTTGCTTCTACTGTGGCAGTAAGGAGCACCTGATCCGTACCTGTCCGGAGAGGTCGGGAAACGCCTGTGTCTAGGTTCGCTCGGAGAGGTCAACCTAGACAAAGATAAATCCTCTCCATCTCTGCTGCTGTCAGTCTCAATTCTCCTCGGGGAGAACCGTTATTTCGAACTAGCCCAACTTGACTCTGGAGCAGCCGGGAATCTTGTTTCACAGGCTCTGGTAGAAAAATACCGCATTCCTACCAAACCTCTGGTTGTACCAGTATCTGTTGCTGCTGTGGATGGGGGTCTCTTACCACGTCCCATCCAACTTATCACTGAATCCATAACTCTGCAGGTGGGTATGCTGCATTCTGAGAGCATCTCTTTTCATGTTCTGCCTGGACTCTCTCACGCTTTCTTACTAGGTCTACCTTGGCTCCAAAAGCATGCACCCGTGCTCGACTGGCAGACTGGAGAGATCCTTCGCTGGGGACAAGACTGTCATAAAACGTGTTTGGTTCCTGTTCATCCCGTCCGTCCTTCTCCTACACCAACTAATCTACCTGGGCTCCCGATTCCATATTGGTCATTCGCTGATGTCTTTAATAAAAAGGAGGCAGAGACATTACCCCCTCACAGACCTTATGATTGCCCTATCGATCTGCTACCCGGTACTACGCCTCCCGTGGGCGTATTTACCCATTGTCTGCTGCTGAGACCAGGTCGATGTCCGAATATATCGAGGAGAATTTGGCCAAGGGATTCATCCGGAAATCTACCTCCCCAGCGGGAGCAGGCTTCTTCTTCGTAAAAAAGAAAGATGGCTCTCTCCGTCCCTGTATAGACTACAGAGGTCTTAACCTGATCACGGTGAAGAATAAGTACCCCCTTCCGCTCATTCCAGAATTATTTGATCGTCTGAGGGGGGCTAGAATCTTCACCAAACTGGATCTTCGTGGGGCATATAACCTAGTCCGTATCCGTCGGGGAGATGAATGGAAGACGGCATTCAACACCCGGGACGGCCACTACGAGTATTTGGTGATGCCCTTTGGTCTCTGTAACGCTCCGGCAGTCTTTCAAGAGTTGGTCAATGACATCTTCCGGGACCTTCACTACTCCTGCGTAGTGGTGTACCTGGACGACATCTTGGTCTTCTCTCCGGATCTCCAGTCTCACCGGAGGGACGTTCGTCAGGTTCTGCTCAGGCTCAGGCAGAATCACCTCTTCGCTAAATATGAGAAGTGCCTCTTTGAGCAGACTTCGCTTCCGTTTTTGGGCTACATCATTTCTCAGACAGGTCTACGAATGAATCCGGAGAAACTATCTGCCATCGAGAAATGGCCCCGACCGGAGGGATTGAAGGCCATTCAGCGGTTCCTGGGCTTCGCCAATTATTACCGCCTCTTCATACCGCACTTCTATTCCCGGACTGCTCCAATCTCCGCGCTCACCTGCAAGGACGCTAACCACAAACAGTGGACGCCCGAAGCAGAGGAGGCCTTTCTTTCCTTAAAACAAGCCTTCTCTTCCGCTCCGGTGCTGCATCGCCCGGACGGCAACAAGCAGTTCTTCTTGGAGGTTGACGCTTTCTCCTCTGGAGCCGGAGCGGTACTTACTCAAAAATCTTCTTCCGGGAGGATGGTAACTTGCGGCTTCTTCTCTAAACTCTTCTCCTCTTCCGAGCGCAATTATTCCATAGGAGACCGAGAGCTATTGGCCATCAAGCTGGCATTAGAAGAGTGGCGTTACCTACTCGAGGGGGCTCTTCATCCGGTAATCATTTACACTGATCACAAAAACTTGGCTTACCTCCAGCATGCTCAGAGACTTAACCCTCGCCAAGCCCGGTGGTCCTTGTTTTTTGCTCGCTTTGATTTTCTTCTACATTTTCGCCCGGCAGACAAGAACATCAAGGCGGACGCCTTGTCTCGATCCTTCCTGGTGTCGGATCTCGAGGAGGAACCTAAACATATCATCGATCCCGCCAGAGTGATGCAGGTGGCTCCCGTGAGTCTAAATCGTCTCCCTCCTGGTAAGACGTTCGTATCGGTACCCGATCGAGAGAGGATCCTACACTGGGGTCATTCGTCTAAACTAGCTGGCCACGCCGGTCAGAAAAAGACCCTCCAGCTTATTACCCGGCATTACTGGTGGCCTACCCTGCACAAGGATGTAAAAGACTTTGTTTCTGCCTGTGCCTCCTGTGCCCGCAACAAAGTTCCGAGACACCTGCCTGCCGGCCGCCTCCTTCCGCTTCCGGTACCCGCTGCCCCCTGGCAGCATATAGCCATGGACTTCATAACTGACCTCCCCGTCTCTGCCGGTTGTACGGTCATTTGGGTGGTCGTTGATCGTTTTTCCAAGATGGCTCACTTTATTCCCCTGCCAGGTCTTCCGTCAGCACCCGAACTGGCTAAAGACTTTATCCGCCACATCTTCCGTCTTCATGGCCTGCCTCGTCACATTGTGTCGGATCGTGGGGTACAGTTCACCTCACGTTTCTGGAAAGCCACTTGTAAGTTGCTAGACGTCTCCCTGGATTTCTCCTCCGCTTACCACCCACAGTCCAATGGTCAAGTGGAGCGGATCAATCAGATTCTGACCAGTTACCTCCGGCACTTCGTTAATGCCCACCATTCTGACTGGGTGGATTTCCTGCCATGGGCCGAATTTTCTTACAACAATCACGAGAGCGAGTCTTCCTCCAAATCTCCGTTTTTTGTAGTCTTCGGTCAGCATCCTCAGATCCCTGTTCCCGTCTCCACCTCTGTGGACAATCCAGCTGCGGAATCTCTTGTTAAGAATTTTCCACCATATGGGAGAGTACCCGGTCCGCACTCATTCTGTCATCCGAGCGCATGAAGAAACATGCTGACAAAAAACGTCTGGATCCTCCTCAATTCCGTCCTGGGGATAAGGGCTGACTCTCGTCCAAGTATGTCCGGCTCAAGATTCCTTCCTACAAGTTAGGTCCTCGGTTCATCGGTCCCTGGAGGTCATCAGTCAGATCAACCCGGTGGCCTATAAATTGAAACTCCCGACCAATTTGCAGATTCCTAACTCCTTCCATGTATCTCTCCTCAAACGGTGGTACTTAACTCTTTTGTCAAGCCTACAGGTACGCTTCCTGCTCCAGTTTCTGCTGAAAACGAATTTGAGGTAGAGAACATTCTGGCCACCAAAAGGGTAAGGAGAAAGACCTATTTTCTGGTGGATTGGAAGGGGTTTGGTCCTGAGGAGAGAACGTGGGAGCCTCGGGAGAACATCCATGCCCCTCTCATCTTAGCTAAATTTCTCTCTGGCCTAAAAAAGGGGGGCCTAAAGGGGGGGGTACTTTAGCGTCGGCGTCCCTGCCCTCTGCTAGGCAGGGACGCTGTTCCCCTCACCCCTCTGCTTCGGGTCCGTCTTCCTCCTCCCGCTTTGCTGGTGGCGCGCGCTCCTTTCCGGCCACTGTGCTTAGGGCGCGCGCGCGCTCCCTTCCTCTTATAGGGGCCGCGCGCGTCCTCCTAAGTAGTCCCTGGCCAATGGCAGGAGGACTTCACCATATATAAGGCACCTCCTCCAAAATGGAGGTGCCCGTGCAATGTTGTTGCACTGTTCACTACTCTGCTTCAGCCCTTAGGCTCCGTTTCCAGATACCTGCCAGAATCCTGCCAGCCTGCAGTCTGTCCACCATCACCTGTCAGTCTGTCTATGGACCAGCCAGCCCGTTCACCTGAGGACGCTCACCTGTTTCCTGTCTGCTAGCCGTCCTGGAGGCTCCGCCGTCCGACAGTCTGTCCACCATCACCTGTCAGTCTGTCTATGGACCAGCCAGCCCGTTCATCTGGGGACGCTCATCTGCTACCTGCCTGCTAGCCTACCGGGAGGCTCAGCCATCACAGGTCGTACCTTCCTGTTTGTCCAGAGACTGCCCCGGTCACTTGCCGTGACTTCCTGCCTGTTTGTCCAGAGACTGCCCCGGTCACTTGCCGTGACTTCCTGCCTGTTCGTCCAGAGACTGCCCCGGTCACTTGCCGTGACTTCCTGCCTGTTCGTCCAGAGACTGCCCCGGTCACTTGCCGTGACTTCCTGCCTGTTTGTCCAGAGACTGCCCCGGTCACTTGTCGTGACTTCCTGCCCGTCTTCCCCGGGCGCCACCCGCTGCCTTACAAGGACCGCCTCCTTGTATAAAAGCTCAGAGGTTCCGCCTCCCAGACCCGTTACACTCCTCAGTTACCGAAACATAACACGGCGTACTTTAATCAGCAGATCTGGCAGTTCTGGATAGCTTTTTAGAAAACGTTGAACAACAACAATTCAGCACATGGGCCAGGCATGGTATGTGTGTCAGTTCGCCTTGCCTCAAAGCCGCCACCAGGTTCCTGCCATTGTCACACACAACCATGCCTGTTTGCAGATTTAGCGGTGTCAGCCACACATCTGCCTGCACTTTCAGAGCTGTCAACAACTCTTCAGCATTGTGCGGTTTGTCACCTAAGCAAATTAGCTTCAGCGCAGCCTGTTGGCGCTTTGCTTTGGCAGTGCTGCAGTGCTTCCAGCTTGTGACTGATGTGTTCATTTCTGACATAGAGGCTGAAGAGGAGGAGGTGCAAGAGCTGTACACAGTGTTAGGGCTGGCGGAACGCACAAAATAAATATAAATAATAGGTGCGTTCGCAGCCCGGGGTCCACCGTGCAGGCAGAGCCTGCTGCTAGTAAGAAGCTGCTAGTAAGATGGCGGTATGGTGAACTCTGTTACTTCACAGAGTCGCAACTATAGATACTGTGGCACTATATGGCGTTATAAGCAAATTCTTTTACACCACAGAGTCGCTAAGGTAGAGACACAGAGATATGGACTGTGTCCTGTTAACACCACAGGGATGCAGTCAACTGCTGTGCAGTCTGTAGTAACGCAATCAGCAATGCAATCAGACAATCTCCTCATCGGAGAAGCCGGTATTCTAGGGGCTTATTTCAGCCAAGCCCTAACACATGCGTGCAAGATCACACTGGCGCAAAGCACATAATGCAAATGATACTAGCGCATGGCCGCATGGTCATATAACCCTTTTATAGCAGCAACTACAGGGCCTGCCAAAAAAGGACCAATAAGAAACTATTCCAGAACATGTAGTTTCAGGACCTTCCTAGCGGACCAATAGGAGCTGCTGCAGTACCTGAGCATGTGACCCTGATCTCCAATGAGAGATCTTACCCTGGGCATGCTCAGAAGGGGAAACGCAGGACTTAGTCCTAAAGACGTCTGCTCGCCGCTAACCAGTACTGGCTACAATAGCAGAACCTGGAGAGGCAGCAGTAATCCTCTGCACAATGTCAAACTGGGCGAGACGCTGGTACCGACGTCTCTGCTGAGCAGAGTCCACTGCGGCCAGAGACGGATGGGAGACCGCAGCAGGGATGGTTCGAGATTCCCCTTGTGCAGAAGCGGGAACTCAACCCCTAACATTACCCCCTCTTCTAGGGACCCCCTTCTTTGGGCCTCGCTACGTTCAAAGGCAGCGATGAGCTGCGGAGCATGAATATGCTCGGCAGGCTCCCTGGACCTATCCTCAGGCCCATAACCCCTCCAATCCACCCAAAAAAATTTTTTCCCCGTACCACCTTGCACCCTACAATGGCGTTCACTTCGTGATCATCCGTAGACCAACCCAACGTCCCGGCAGATGACTCAGGCAACCGGGAGATGACCATGGGTTTTAGGAGGGACACATGGAAGGTGTCGGAGATACCAAGGCGAGGTGGAAGGGCCAAACGGTAAACCACAGGGTTCACCTGCTCGAGGACCTTGAAGGGACCCAAATAGCGGGGTGCCAACTTAGTGGACTCCACCCGCAGCCTGATGTTTCGGGCGGAGAGCCACACTAGGTCGCCAGGAGCAAATGTCGGAGCGGGACGCCGATGGGCATCGGCAGAAGACCTCATCCTCTCCTTGAAAGCCTGAATGGCATCCTGGGTGCGGTCCCATATGTCCCGTGCCTCCACAGCCCAGTCTGCCACCCTGGAGTCGGCGGAAGCCATGGGCATGGGCACCGGTACCCGCGGATGCTGGCCATAATTTAAGAGGAATGGGGTCTGTCCGGTGGAGTCAGCCACAGCATTGTTTAGCGCAAACTCCACCCACAGGAGCAAGGATGTCCAGTCATCCTGCCTGGCAGAGACAAAATGTCGCAAGTATGTGACCAAGGTCTGGTTGGCCCTCTCTACCAACCCATTTGTCTCGGGATGATATGCAGAGGAGAGGTTTAACTCAATGCAGAGTAGACGACACGGCTCTCTCCAGAACCGAGATGCAAATTGGGGACCTCGATCGCTGACAATCTTCTCTGGCATACTGTGTAGACGGAAGATGTGTCTAATAAATAATGCTGCCAAGGCCCATGCAGAAGGTAACCATGGTAGCGGCACTAAGTGCACCATTTTGGAGAAGTGGTCGATGATCACCCAAATGATAGTGCAACCCTGAGACTTGGGGAAGCCCACCACAAAGTCCATCCCGACCATCTCCCAGGGCCTGTCTGCCACCGGCAAAGGGAAAAGTAACCCAGCTGGCCGTTGTCGAGGGGACTTATTCCTGGCGCAGGAGACACACGTCTGAACATACTCCCTGACGTCACGGACCATATGTGGCCACCAGTATGTCCTCGCCAATAATTCAGTTGTCCTCTTTGCCCCAAAGTGTCCACCCACCCTGGACGAGTGTGCCCAAGAGAGTACCTCCAGTCGCAAATTAGTGGGCACAAAAGTCTTGCCCAAAGGCACAGACTCTAGCGAAACCGGGGCTACCGTTCTCAGGCTCTCTTCGGGGACAATAAGCCGAGGTTCCTCATCCTCCTCCTCTGATGACACTAAGGAGCTAGAGAGAGCGTTGGCCTGAATATTCTTCTCACCAGAGAGAAAATGGAGGGTGAAGTGGAACCGAGAGAAGAATAGGGACCATCTGGCCTGGCAAGAATTTAGCCGCTGAGCCGTTTGCAAATATACCAAGTTTTTGTGGTCAGTGAAGATTTGGAAGGGAAAACGAGCCCTGTTGTGAATGGGTTTGAGATGAGTTCTGAGCAGAGGCTCCCTCTGGTGGTTACAAGCGGTACTTGTGAGGATTGTGAGGACTGGGAATCAGGTGTTACTGATTGGTCTTATATAAGGGAGTCATTTTCCCATCAGGGTTGCCGGTGATCAATTGTTCTGGTCTGAATCCTTCTTTCCAGTTTCCCTTGTAGCCTGCTGTGTCGTGTCTGCATCTCCTGCTATCAGATAAGACTATTTCTTATTTTGTGTTTTTGCTATATTTTTGCATTTTGTCCTGCACTTCTGTGGGGGCCTTCAGGGTCCCCTCCGGGGGCTTTTGCCCTCTCAGTTTAGTCCAGCCACTGTGTTTTGTACTTTTGCTTTTTCCAGTTTTTTTTTCAGTGGCTGCTGTTTTGATTTTTTTTTACACCAGAGAACTAATTTAGGTGGTAGAGGTCGTGTGATCTCAGGTGATTTTGAAATTAGTAGAGTTGGTGCTTTTCAGGGTTTTCTGAGATTGCAGTAAGTACCCTTCCTATCCTTTTCTATTTAGATAGTTTGGGCCCCAGCGTTTGCTCATACTATTTTCTTTCTGTGTCAGTATTTCCTCTTGTCTAACCGTCATTACATGTTTGGGGGCTTTCTATTATCTTTGGGGTTCTGCTCCGGGGCAGATAGCTTTCCTATTTCTATCTTTAGGTGTAGTTAGTTTCTCAGGCTGTGACGAGGCGTCTAGGACCAACGTAGGAACGCTCCACGGCTGCCTCTAGTTGTGGTGGTTAGTCAGGGTACTGCAATCTCATAGATTCCAACTGCTCTGGTGTATTTCCTTTTTTACCTGCACTCCTCAGCTACCGTAACATAACAGTATCACCGGCCATAAAAATTGTATGGTACTCACAGAAGGGAAAAAATATTTTGAAGGAAGAAAAGTTGTCAGAGATATTTTTCTGTTTGTTGCATTTTTTTTTTTTTTTTTTTCCCTCTGTATCTCTGGGTGCTGGGGAGGATCTTTTCTCCCAATGGAGTTTGCACAGTTGTCTGGCCGTGTGGATCAGCTTGCCACTGAGGTTCAGAGTATTGCTGCATATCTTGCTAGGTTGCCTGTTGTGGAACCTAGGATCCCCATGCCAGATTTGTTTTTAGGGGATCGAGCTAAGTTTCAGAATTTCAAAAATAATTGTAAATTGTTTCTTGCCTTAAAATCTAAGTCCTCAGGAAACGCAGCGCAGCAGGTTCAAATTGTCATCTCTCTCCTGCGCGGCGATCCTCAGGATTGGGCTTTTTCCCTGATACCTGTGGATCCTGTTTTGAGTGATGTTGATGCATTTTTTCAGGCTTTGGGGTTATTGTACGATGAGCCTAATGTCACTGATCAAGCTGAAAAAGCCTTGTTGGCATTAAATCAGGGGCTTGATGACGCTGAGTTATACTGTCAGAGATTCCGTAGGTGGGCAGTCCTGACCAAATGGAATGACGACGCTTTGGCGGCCCTTTTCCGGAAGGGTCTGTCGGATAATGTAAAGAATGTTATGGTGGGATTCCCTGTCCCCTCTGGTCTCAAAGATTCTATGTCATTAGCGATTCAAATTGACAGACGTTTGCGTGAGCGGAGAAGTATGCGTGGAGTGGTGTTGCCTTGTGAGCCAGCTGCTGAGCCCATGCAGTGTGATGGAGTGGTGTCTGGGGCACAGCGTCATGAGTTTCGAAAGCGCAATGGGTTATGTTTCTACTGTGGTGATGCCTCTCATGCTATTTCAGTCTGCCCTAAGCGGGGAAGACATTTTGCACGCTCAGTTGTCTTGGGTAGTGTTCAGACTAAGTTTTTATTAACTGTCACTCTGATATGCTCTCTGTCCTCATTTTCTGCTCAGGCTTTCGTTGATTCTGGAGCAGCTATTAACCTGATGGATTATGATTTTGCTAAACGTTGTGGGTTTCCCTTGATACCCCTACAGAAGTCTATTCCTTTACTGGGGATCGATTCTACCCCTTTGGCTGAGAATAAACCCCAGTTTTCTACTCAGGTGATAATGAGGGTTGAACCTGATCACCAGGAGTGCTGCAAATTTTTGGTTCTATATAATCTGCATGACATTATAGTGCTGGGTTTCCCTTGGTTACAGTCTCATAATCCTGTTTTGGATTGGAAATCTGTGTCTGTAACCAGTTGGGGCTGCCAATGTGTTAATACCAACACTCCTGTTTTTTCTGCCTCCCCCAGGCTGAGGATGTTCCTGACTTTTTGTTTGATTTTTCTGATGTGTTTAGCGAAAGTAAATCTGCATCCTTACCTCCCCATAGGAGCTATGACTGCGCTATTGAATTAGTGCCAGGTAGTAAATTCCCTAAAGGTCGCCTTTTTAACTTGTCTGTACCTGAACATGACGCTATGCGGTCTTATATCAAGGAATCATTGGAGAAGGGTCATATCAGACCATCCTCTTCACCCTTAGGTGCCGGTTTTTTCTTTGTGGCCAAAAAAGATGGTTCATTAAGGCCGTGTATTGATTATCGTCTCTTGAACAATATTACTGTGAAATATCAATACCCGTTACCCTTGATTTCTGACCTGTTTTCCAGGGTGAAAAACGCTACTTGGTTTACCAAGCTTGACCTCAGGGGGGCGTATAACCTTATTCGCATTAAGCACGGGGATGAATGGAAGACGGCATTTAACACCCCTGAAGGGCATTTTGAGTACCTTGTGATGCCCTTTGGGCTCACTAATGCTCCTTCTGTCTTCCAGTCCTTCATGAATTACATTTTCAGGGATTTTGTGGACAAGTTTCTGATTGTTTATTTGGATGATATCTTGATTTTTTCTAATGACTGGGACTCTCATGTGAAACATGTTCGAACTGTATTCCAGATTTTGAGAGAGAATGCTCTGTATGTGAAGGGATCAAAGTGTCTTTTTGGCGTACAGAAGATCTCATTTCTGGGATTCATTTTGTCCCCATCTGTTATTGAAATGGACCCGGTCAAGGTTCAGGCCATCTGTGATTGGGTCCAACCTACTTCATTAAAGGCTCTTCAGAGATTTTTGGGTTTTGCCAATTTTTATCGTAAATTTATTGGTAATTTCTCGGTTATTGTTAAACCATTAACTGATTTGACCAGAAAGGGTTCTGATGTGGTGAATTGGCCTCCTGAGGCAGTCTCTGCGTTTCAGGAACTTAAGCAGAGATTCACTTCTGCTCCTGTTCTACGGCAGCCTGATATTTCTCTGCCATTTCAGGTGGAGGTTGATGCCTCTGAAATTGGGGCAGGTGCCGTTTTGTCCCAAAAAGATCCAGAGACCTCTAAAAGTAACCCTTGTGCCTTTTTCTCTCGAAAATTTTCTCCTACTGAACGTAATTATGACGTGGGTAATCGGGAGTTATTGGCCATGAAGTGGGCTTTTGAAGAGTGGAGACATTGGCTGGAGGGAGCCAAACATCAGGTGGTGGTCCTTACGGACCATAAGAATCAGGTCTATCTGGAATCTGCCAAGCGACTCAATCCTAGACAGGCCAGGTGGGCCTTGTTTTTCACACGTTTTAATTTTGTGGTTTCCTTTCTTCCTGGCACTAAGAATGTTAAGGCGGATGCCCTCTCGAGGAATTTCCTTGCGGACTCTCCTGAGCTATCTGATCCCTCTGTTATTTTGAAGGAGGGTGTAGTTCTTTCCGCCATCTCGCCCAATTTGAGACTTGCTCTGGAGGGGTGTCAGGAGGATAGGCCCGAGCGCTGCCCTGTTGGAAAATTGTTTGTCCCGGACCAATGGAAAAAGAGTGTGATGTCTGAGATTCATTGTTCCGCATTGGCTGGGCATCCCGGAATTTTTGGTACCAGAGACTTGGTTAGTTGGTCCTTTTGGTGGTCTACCTTGTCTCGCGATGTCAGGGAATTTGTGCAGTCCTGCGGGACTTGCTCTCGCTCCAAGCCTTGCTCTCGCTCTAGTGGTTTGTTGATGCCATTGCCTGTGCCCAAGAGACCATGGACCCATATCTCTATGGATTTCATTTCCGATCTTCCTGTTTCTCAGAGAATGACCACCATCTTGGTAATTTGTGATAGGTTTTCCAAAATGATACATCTTGTGCCATTACCTAAGTTGCCTTCCTCCTCTGAATTGGTGCCGTTGTTCCTTCAGCACGTGGTTCGTTTACACGGCATTCCTGAGAACATTGTGTCTGACAGAGGAGTCCAGTTTGTTTCCAGATTTTGGAGGACTTTTTGTTCTAAACTGGGTGTTCAATTGTCTTTCTCCTCGGCATTTCATCCTCAGACCAATGGTCAAACTGAGAGAACAAACCAGACATTGGAGACTTATCTAAGATGCTTTGTGTCTGCTGATCAGGATGACTGGGTCTCTTTTTTGCCTTTGGCTGAGTTTGCTCTTAATAATAGGGCTAGCTCTGCCACTTTGATGTCTCCGTTTTTCTGTAATTCTGGGTTTCACCCTCGATTTTCTTCAGGACAGACGGAGGCTTCTGTCTGTCCAGGTGTTGACTCTGTTGTTGAGCGTATGCAGCAGATTTGGGACCAGGTAGTGGAGAGGTTGTCCCTCTCTCAGGAGAAGGCCCAGCGGTTTGCTAACCGGCATAGGACTGATGGTCCTCGGTTTAAAGTGGGGGACTTGGTCTGGTTGTCCTCAAAGAATATTCCTATGAGAGTAGCATCTCCTAAATTTAAGCCTAGGTTCATTGGACCTTATAAGATCATGGAGATTATTAATCCTGTTTCTTTTCGTTTGCTTCTTCCAGGGACATTTAAGATCCATAACGTGTTCCACAAGTCCTTGTTGAAGAGGTTTGTTGAGCCAGTGGTTCCTGCTGCTGTGCCTCCTGACCCTGTTTTGGTTGAGGGCAATCTGGAGTATGTGGTTGAGAAAATATTGGATTCTCGTTTTTCTAGACGAAGACTCCAGTATTTGGTTAAATGGAGAGGTTATGGTCAGGAAGACAATTCTTGGGTGTTTGCTTCGGACATCCATGCTAGGAGACTTATCCGTGCGTATCATAGAACTCATCCTGACCGACCTGGTTGCTCAAATGAGGGTTCGGTGACCCCTCCTGAAGGGGGGGGTACTGTTGTGAATGGGTTTGAGATGAGTTCTGAGCAGAGGCTCCCTCTGGTGGTTACAAGCGGTACTTGTGAGGATTGTGAGGACTGGGAATCAGGTGTTACTGATTGGTCTTATATAAGGGAGTCATTTTCCCATCAGGGTTGCCGGTGATCAATTGTTCTGGTCTGAATCTTTCTTTCCAGTTTCCCTTGTAGCCTGCTGTGTCGTGTCTGCATCTCCTGCTATCAGATAAGACTATTTCTTATTTTGTGTTTTTGCTATATTTTTGCATTTTGTCCTGCACTTCTGTGGGGGCCTTCAGGGTCCCCTCCGGGGGCTTTTGCCCTCTCAGTTTAGTCCAGCCACTGTGTTTTGTACTTTTGCTTTTTCCAGTTTTTTTTTCAGTGGCTGCTGTTTTGATTTTTTTTTACACCAGAGAACTAATTTAGGTGGTAGAGGTCGTGTGATCTCAGGTGATTTTGAAATTAGTAGAGTTGGTGCTTTTCAGGGTTTTCTGAGATTGCAGTAAGTACCCTTCCTATCCTTTTCTATTTAGATAGTTTGGGCCCCAGCGTTTGCTCATACTATTTTCTTTCTGTGTCAGTATTTCCTCTTGTCTAACCGCCATTACATGTTTGGGGGCTTTCTATTATCTTTGGGGTTCTGCTCCGGGGCAGATAGCTTTCCTATTTCTATCTTTAGGTGTAGTTAGTTTCTCAGGCTGTGACGAGGCGTCTAGGACCAACGTAGGAACGCTCCACGGCTACCTCTAGTTGTGGTGGTTAGTCAGGGTACTGCAATCTCATAGATTCCAACTGCTCTGGTGTATTTCCTTTTTTACCTGCACTCCTCAGCTACCGTAACATAACAGAGCCCCCTCCAGAAGATGTGTCCACTCAGAGAAGGCCAACTTCATAGCCAGCAACTCCCTGTCCCCGATGGAATAATTCCTCTCTGCTGGTGTAAAGGTCTTAGAAAAGAAGCAGGGATGCTTCTGACCTTGAGCATCCTTTTGATAAAGGACTGCTCCAGCACCAACAGAAGAGGCGTCCACCTCTAAAATAATGTTCTCAACATCGGGGCGATGTAATATGGGAGCACTGGCAAAATGCGACTTGATGGAAGAGAACGCCTTGGAGACCTCCTCAGACCACAACTTGGGATTTGCTCCCTTCTTGGTGAGGGCTACCAAGGGAGCTACCAAAGTCGAGAAATGGGGAATGAACTGGCGATAATAATTAATGAACCCCATAAAGCGCTGCACTGCTTTAAGAGAATGGGGTTCTTGCCAGTCCATTACAGCCTGTAGTTTGGCAGGATCCATAGCCAATCCCTGGGCAGAGATGATATAGCCCAGGAAAGGTAAAGACTCCTGCTCAAACACACATTTCTCCAGCTTGGCATAGAGGGAGTTTGCCCGTAAGAGGTCAAAGACTTTGTTGACATCCCTCCGGTGAGAGTCTGTATCTGGTAAAAAGATGAGAATATCATCCAGATAGACTACTACCGATGTGGAGAGCATATCCCGGAAGATGTCATAAAGTCTTGGAAAACAGCGGGAGCATTACAGAGCCCGAAGGGCATCACCAGGTATTCATAATGCCCATCCCTGGTATTAAAAGCTGTCTTCCACTCGTCCCCTTCACGGATGCGAATTAGGTTATAGGCACCACGTAGATCTAGCTTGGTAAATACCTTTGCTCCTCGGAGCCTATCAAAGAGCTCAGAGATTAGGGGCAACGGGTACTTATTCTTGACGGTGATGGCGTTAAGACCTCTTGTAGTCAATACACGAACGTAATTCTCCGTTCTTCTTTTGCATGAAGAAGAACCCCGCCCCTGCTGGTGACACCGACTTCCTAATGAACCCTCTTGCCAGATTCTCCTGAATATACTGGGACATGGCCTCCGTCTCAGGAAGCGAGAGGAGATAGACTCTTCCCCGAGGAGGTTCTGCTCCAGGCAAGAGATCAATAGGATAGTCGTAGGGGCGATGAGGCGGAAGAGTCTCTGCCGCCTTCTTGGAGAAAACGTCTGCGTATGACCAATAACACTGGGGAAGAGAAGTGAGATCTACTGGTATCTCTGTGGTGGTGACCTGAATGCACTCCCTGACACACCTGCCTCTACATGAATCACCCCAACCCAGTATCCTCCCAGAGGACCACTCAATATGGGGAGAGTGGTGACGGAGCCAAGGTATTCCCAGCAAAACCTTGTCTATTCCCTCAGGCAGGACAAGAAAGGAAATGCTCTCCTGATGGGAAGGTGACATAGATAAAGTGAGAGGGATATTCTGGTGGGTGATTTGTGAGGGCAGAGTCAATCCATTCACTGCTCGCACAGTCACCGGTTTGGCGAGCATCACCTGAGGTATAGTGTGGCGGAGAGCAAAGGCAGAGGACATGAAATTCCCCTCGGCTCCAGAATCCACACAGAGCTCGGCTGTGAGAGTAGATGGACCTACAGTAATTGTCCCCTTGAAGGACAACTTGGTGGAAAATGCCGCGGTGTCTAGTGAACCTCCTCCCAGGGTCACTAGACGCGACCGTTTTCCCGACCGCTGTGGATATTTGTTGGCATAATGTCCTAACTGCTGACAGATGTTACAAACCATGGGTACTCGAGTGGCCCGGGACTTAGGTCCTGCTCAAGAAACCTCCATGGCCTCATGGGAGTCAGATGCCTGACTGAAAGATTCTAGAGGTCTGGCGAAGGTGGGAGCCAGCCGGAACCTCTGCCTACACTGGGACCGCTCCAACCTCCGCTCGTGAAAACGGAAGTCGATGCGGGTAGATATGGCGATAAGCTTCTCCAGTGTGGCAGGAATCTCCCTGGTAGCCAAGGCGTCTTTCACATGGCCTCTCCAAAACACGGGAATGAGGACTTTATCTGGCCAGTCTAACTCCAAGGCTAGAGTCCGAAATTGGACAGCAAAATAGCTGACCAAGGACAAACCCTGTGAACTTGCCAGCAGTTGGAGCGCTGCATCGTGGGTGACCTGAGGTCCTAGAAAGACCTTTTTTAGAGCCTTCAGAAAACGAGGAGCACTCCACACCACACGGTCGTCACGCTCCCACAGCGGGGTGGCCCACTCCAACGCTCTGCCCGACAGGAGAGATATTACAAAGCCCACCAGTGCCCGATCCGTGGGGAAACGTGCAGCCAGAAGCTCGAGTTGTATAGAGCACTGACTCACGAATCCCCTACATTGCTTGCTGTCACCAGCAAACTTGTCTGGAAGCGGGAGGTGGGATAATGTAGGGGCAGAGGTGGCAGTGGACACACTGGCTGCAGCCACGCTAGCAGCCTGAACAGCGACTGCGGTAACATCCACAGCTGAGGTTGTGCACTCAAGGGCCGCCAACCCACCCTCCAGCTGCTGGATATCCTGCTGTAGACACTGGTCGTCCGCCATTTTTCTAGCCAGACCCTGGCACTAGTATTATGTTAGGGCTGGCGGAACACACAAAATAAATATAAATAATAGGTGCGTTCGCAGCCCGGGGTCCACCGTGCAGGCAGAGCCTGCTGCTACTAAGATGGCAGTATGGCGAACTCTGTTACTTCACAGAGTCGCAACTATAGATACTGTGGCACTATATGGCGTTATAAGTGAATTCTGTTACACCACAGAGTCGCTAAGGTAGAGACGCAGAGATATGGACTGTGTCCTGTTAACTCCACAGGGATGCACAGACAACTGCTGTGCGGACAGCAGTCTGTAGTAACGCAATCAGCAACGCAATCAGACAATCTCCTCACCGGAGAAGCCGGTATTCTAGGGGCTTATTTCAGTCAAGCCCTAAACACGTGCATACAAGTCTCCTCACCAGAGGTGCCGGTATTCTAGGGGCTTATTTCAGCCGAGCCCTAACACATGCGTGCAAGATCACACTGGCGCAAAGCACATAATGCAATTGATACTAGAGCATGGCCACATGGTCATACAACCCTTTTATAGCAGCAACTGCAGGGCCTGCCAGAAAAGGACCAATAAGAAACTATTCCAGAACACATGTAGTTTCAGAACCTTCCTAGAGGACCAATAGGAGCTGCTGCAGTACCTGAGCATGTGACCCCTGATCTCCAATGAGAGATCTTACCCTGGCATGCTCAGAAGGGGAAATGCAAGACTTAGTCCTAAAGACGTCTGCTCGCCGCTAACCAGTATTGGCTACAATAGCAGAACCTGGAGAGGCAGCAGTAATCCTCTGCACAATGTTAGACTTGGCGAGACGCTGGGACCGACGTCTCTGCTGAGCAGACTTCACTGCGGCCGGAGACGGATGGGAGACCGCAGCAGGGATGGTTCGAGATTCCCCTTGTGAAGAAGCGGGAACTCGACCCCTAACACACAGTGTGGGCAACCCTGATTGATGTAGGGCCCGCAATCCTTGGCGTCGGGAGGACGTGTTCCATCCCAAGACCTGACTGGATCCCGGCTTCCACTTTGTTAACCCAATGTGCCGTCAGCGAGATGTACTGTCCCTGGCCACAAGCACTTGTCCACGTGTCCGTGGTTAGGTGTACTTTCCCAGTAACTGAATTGTTGAGTTCACGGGTAATGTTGTGGGACATGTGCATGTAAGGTGTTACGGGGAATGGTTGTACGTCTTCTGACTGCAGCCACCACACTGCTTCTTCCTGCCTGAAGTGGTGCGACGCCTACCTCCCCCTGTGTGCTGCTATCCTCACTCTGCATGTCCTCCTGCCAGGTTGGGTCTGTTACTACATCATCCACCACCTCATCTTCCACTTCCCCACCCTGGTCCTCCTCCTGACTTTCCGGCAATTGTGCCTCATCATCGTCCATCTCTTGTGACTGTGGCTGCTCAAAGATTTGTGCATCGCTACATGGAATATCATCTTGCCTCGCTTCTAGTGGACCGAGCGAGAGGCACGAATCTCCAAATGTAAAACTCAACAGCTCTTCGGAGTGTCCGAGTGTGGGATCAGTTGTCTCAGGGCACTCAGCATGGTGCGAGGAAGAAGGATCAGGGTAAGGAATATGCTGTCCAGATTCATGGCTACTGTGACTTGACCGTGTTGAAGACAGGGTGCTGGTGGTGGTGGCTAAGTAACTGGAAGTATTATCCGCTATCCAACCAACAACCTTTTCACGCTACTCGGGCTTCAATAGTGCTTTCTTGCCGTGGTCCCCTAGGACTTCGGACACTAAGGTCCAGTGAGAAGATGTGGGTGTTTTCGGTAGGCCAATTTCAGCTTGCCCACGGCCTCGGCCTCTGCATGCACCATCACCATCACGTCCACTTCCCCGTCCCTTGTCACGCACCTCGCCCATTGTAAATCAATGAAAAGCACACTTTAACCTATCTGGACTTTAGGTAAAAATGTTTTTGGCCTTATCAGATTTAATAATTACGTTAACAGACTGCAAAAAAGATACAATTATTGGCCTAAAATGGCCAAGCTTTGAGCAAGCACAGATATCAGCTGGCACGGCGATGACAAAT
>JARQOD010001490.1:0-97050 GCA_033576555.1 Oophaga sylvatica | reverse complement strand
GGCTGACCTCCACAGAAGTGCAGGGAACAATGCAAAAAGCAAGCACAAAAACAAAAGCAGAAAATATCTTATCTGATAGCAGAAGATGCAGGCAAGAGTCAGCAAACTTCCAAATGAACCAGGAACCACAATTGAGATAAGAACAATTGATCACCGGCAACCATGATGGGAGAGAACCTCCCTTATATCAGACCAGTCAGTGAACCCAGATTGTCATTCCTCGCTGAAAGGTTCAGTACTGTCTGTAACCACCAGAGGGAGCCTCTGCTCAGAAACCATCTCTAGCACATTCATAACAGTACCCCCCCTTGAGGAGGGGTCACCAAACCCTCACTTGTGCAACCAGGCCGATCAGGATGAGCTTGGTGATAGGCACGGATCAGTCTCCTAGCATGGATGTCCGAAGCAAACACCCAAGAATTGTCCTCCTGACCATAACCTCTCCATTTAACCAAATACTGGAGTTTCCGTCTAGAAAAACGAGAATCCAATATTTTGTCAACCACATACTCCAGATTGCCCTCAACCAAGACAGGGTCAGGAGGCGCAGCCATAGGAACCACTGGCTCGACGAACCTCTTCAATAAGGACTTGTGGAACACGTTATGGATCTTAAATGTCCCTGGAAGAAGCAAACGGAAGGAAACAGGATTAAGAATCTCCATGATCTTATAAGGTCCAATGAACCTAGGCTTAAACTTAGCAGATGCAACTCTCATAGGGATATTTCTTGAGGACAACCAAACCAAGTCCCCCACTTTAAACCGAGGACCATCAGTCCTATGCCGGTTGGCAAACCGATGGGCCTTCTTCTGAGAGAGAGACAACCTCTCCACTACCTGGTCCCAAATCTGCTGCATTTGCTCCACAACAGAGTCAACACCCGGACAGACAGAAGCCTCCGCCTGTCCCGAAAAAAATCGAGGGTGAAACCCAAAATTGCAGAAAAATGGAGACATCAAGGTGGCAGAGCTAGCCCTAATATTAAGAGCAAGCTCAGCCAAAGGCAAAAAAGAGACCCAGTCATCTTGATCAGCAGACACAAAACATCTCAAATAAGTCTCCAAGGTCTGGTTTGTTCTCTTGGTTTGTCCATTGGTCTGAGGATGAAAAGCAGAGGAGAAAGATAATTGAACACCAAGTTTAGAACAAAATGTCCTCCAAAATCTGGAAACAAACTGGACTCCTCTGTCAGACACAATGTTCTCCGGAATGCCATGTAACCGAACCACATGCTGAAGGAACAAAGGCACCAATTCGGAGGAGGAAGGTAACTTAGGTAATGGCACAAGATGTATCATTTTGGAAAACCTATCACAGATTACCCAGATAACGGTCATTCTCTGAGAAACAGGGAGGTCAGAAATAAAATCCATAGAGATATGGGTCCATGGCCTCTTGGGCACAGGTAATGGCATTAACAAACTACTAGAGTGAGAGCAAGGCTTGGAGCGAGAGCAAGTCCCACAGGATTGCACAATTTCCCTGACGTCACGAGACAAAGTAGGCCACAAGTCTCTGGTACCAAAAATCCCGGAATGACCAGCCAACACGGAACAATGAATCTCAGACATCACACTCTTCTTCCACTGGTCTGGGACAAACAATTTCCCAATAGGGCAGCGCTCAGGTTTATCCTCCTGACACCCTTCCAGAGCCAGTCTCAAATTGGGCGAGATGGCGGAAAGAACTACACCCTCTTTCAAAATAACAGTAGGATCATGTGATGAACGGGCACACGGTCCGCCACACGGTAGCCCGGGGTATCACGGCTTGTGATCCCACCGCTGCCACCAATATGTGATGAACAGGCACACGGTCCGCCACACGGTAGCCCGGGGTATCACGGCTTGTGATCCCACTGCTGCCACCAATATGTGATGAAAACGCGCACACACACGACGGCTGCTGCCGTCCGACCCAGTAAACTGCAGGGATTTATAATTATCCCACTTCCACTTAGGAACTTGCAGCTCTCTGGCGCCCCCCTTACCCTCAGGTCAGTCAGGGAACTGCACCTAGGATAATTGGTCGCCAGACGGGTCACTTGGATGTGTGCTGGCTATTGGGCACGCTGCAGTGAGGGAATTATAATTACTCCTGGCTGCCGCCAGGCAGTACCCTTATAAACCCCGCTCTGTCACTGCCAGCGTCACCCAATAGATTAACACTTTACACCCCTTCCTTTTAGCTGCCACCAGCTACGGCTTTTGATGAACAATTTATCAAGAGGGTCCGTAGCAACCCCAAAACAGTAGCGTAGTGCTTCAGGCACATGCAAATTCGTTTATAGAGCAGGAGAAACAAACTAATAAATTTATAGGTTTATTCCTTAAAAAACAGGCAGTGCTTATATAATATAAAAAGATGGAACAAACTGAGACAATATCGTTATGTACAGATGCAGTTATAAAATAAAATAGGATTACAGATGAAAATCACTCACATGGTTGTTAGATCATTTACAGGCAAGCCAGGCTGGGGGAAGGAGCCACACGTCATAGTTCATTGGCAGATCTCTTACTCAGGACCTCACAGCAGGGACTGCCTCGGGGGGGTCACTGCCAGACTTATACATGTGGGCTGCTGACCTCACAAACGGGGCTGGTTTTTCTGGCCACCTCCCAGGGACAGAAGTGTATGATTTGAGCTCTGAAATATCATAAGGCCCATCCCTCGTCCTGCGAACCTAGCAGAATAACGGCAGACCTATCAATGATCTTACTCTAAAATGACGGTTCCAATGAGCCCACACTTGGGTGGGCTAGTTCATGGGGCACCCGAGAATTCCATTTCTCGGGCTCTGTTGGAGTTACGGGTTCACCGGTACCACGGGAACGATGCCCGTCGGCGCATGGTTCAACACAGTGACGTTCGTCTTTCTGACGCAACTTCCCACCGTGTTATAAGCCAAAAGGATGAATTCTCCAAAATGGCTGCTATAGGACTTTTGCAGGGTTTGGGAAGACAAAGAAAAATTCCTGAGGTGGGAGGGATGAGAGATAGAGTGCGCTGCAGAGAGAAGGAGGGAGGGGTAACTTTGCCCTGTGCTGGCAAACGGTGGGGGTTGTAGTACTATGGGGAGAGTTCTGGAAACAGCACAAGAAATGAAGCTTCAGTATCATCACACCTCCCCCCTTTAGAGGGCGCTACGGAGGCATGACCTGTCGGTAATCCGACATGCGCACCTCAGCGGGTTCGCCACGTCGTGATAACCCATTGGCCATGGCTTGGGCCAGCATGTCCAGGAGGGGATCCTCCTCCCCGGCCTCGGGCAGGTTGCAGACCGGTAGGACGCAGGCTTCACGTTCGTGATGGGCCTTCATCAGGTTGACGTGAAAGGCCTTGCGCCTACCCCGAGTGTGGTCAAGCGTGACCACGTAGGTGGCTGGGTTGAGCTGTTGGTGCACGACGTACGGACCTTCCCAGGCTGCCTGAAGCTTATCCTTTGGTACGGGGACCAGCACCCACACCTTTTGACCCACCTGGTAGGTCCGCTCCCGGGCGTTCTGGTCGTACCAGTGCTTCTGGTCAGCCTGAGCCTGCGTCATGTTGTCATGCACCAACTGCGTCAAGGTCTGCATCTTGTCGTGGAAGCGCATGCCATAATCCACGATGGACACTTCCGTGGGGTTTGGCTCATCTTCCCAGGATTCTCTTATCAACCCAAGAGGTCCCCGGACTCGCCTACCATACAGGAGCTCGAAGGGGGAGAACCCCGTCGAGGCCTGCGGGACTTCTCTGTAGGCAAATAGCAGGTGTGGGAGGTACCGCTCCCAATCGCGTCCCTGGGTCTCAACCAGCATGCGGAGCATCTGTTTGAGGGTACCGTTAAAGCGCTCACACAAACCATTGGTCTGTGGGTGATACGCACTCGATACCATACGCGTCACCTGCATTTTGCTGCAGAGAGCCTTCATTAGGCGAGACATAAATTGGGTCCCTTGATCGGTAAGCATCTCCCTGGGAAATCCTACCCGTGAAAAGATGGTCACCAGTGCATCTGCCACCTTATCTGCCCTAGTTGAGGACAGAGCTACCGCCTCCGGGTACCGGGTAGCGTAGTCTACCACAGTCAGGATGTATTGCTTTCCAGAGCTGCTGGGGACGGCCAGCGGGCCCACAATGTCCACCGCGATCCTCTGGAAAGGCTCCTCTATCACTGGCAACGGGATCAGGGGAGCCTTAAGAGCAGGCCCCGCCTTCCCCACTCTTTGACAGGTGATACAGGAGCGGCAGTAGTTAGTCACATCTGTCCCCATCTTGGGCCAATAGAAGTGTTGAGACAGCCGTGCCTTAGTTTTGCTAATCCCCAAGTGTCCAGCAAGTGGAATCTCATGGGCAATCCTCAACAACTCACCTCGGAACTGGTGCGGGACGACCAGCTGTTTTTCCCTCAACCACTCCTTTTGGGAATCTCCGGGTACTGTCTCCCGGTACAACCTTCCTCGTTCCCAGAACACCCTCTCCTTATCAGTCACGGAGGTGGGCGTCTCGGCGAGGTGCCTCAAGTTCTCCAGGCTCGCATCTGAGTGCAGAGCGGCCTGGAACTCCTGGCTGGAGGCAGCCAGAAGTGACGTCAGGGTTCCTTCCTCACTGGGACCCTCTGGGACCGGCTCTGGGTCCACCTCTGGTTCAGTCTCTCCTGTAGCGGAGGAGGGTCCAGATGGCAGGGCGCTACCTGCGATCCGGGCACTCTGACTGCGGGTGACAGCAGCTACATATGCAGTCTCCCCGGGGATTTCTATAGACCCATCAGCCTGCGCTGCTATGGGCTCTACCTCCCCATCCACCCCCAACACTTCAGGAGCAGTGCTACTTATGGGCCAGTTACCTTCCTCGGTGGCACTGGTCAGTGTCATGGCGTCACCTTCCTCCCGGTTCCCATGCACCTCCCCATTTCCTTGAGCACTGTCGCTTGCTCCTGCTAGGGGTTCCTCAGCCGTCTCACTCCGCAGAGCGACGGGACTGAACGCTCCTGTACCTGTGGACACATCTACCACTTCAGAGAAAGGGTTAACAGATTCAGATGGCACAGATACATCACTATCAACATCAGTCCTAGGGAAAGAAAGGTTATCAGTTGCATCATCACTTCGCAAAGCATTAGCAGGTAACACAATCAGTTTCCCATCATCATCAACATCAACATCATGGTTAACGTTAACCTTATCATCAGATTGGGAAGGGGTGTCAGGGACATAGTACGCCACCATCCTCCCCAGATCAGTCCCCAGTAAAACATCAGTGGGCAGGTTTTCGGACACCCCCACTTCCTTCACCCCGCTCCCGGCACCCCAGTCAATGAAAACTCGGGCTATCGGCAAGGGGTAGTGGACGCCCCCAATCCCGGTGACAGTTAAGGTTTTCCCCGGAATCAACTCTTCAGGGGCCGCCAGTTCGGGTCGGATGAGGGTTCGTTCAGCCCCGGTGTCCTTGAGGCCTGTAGCAAGACGGGCCCCCACGCGGACGGGCTGCAAGTTGTCATCAACCCTCCCCACCACACCACCCACCAAAAGAACAGAGGCGTTGGGCCCGGAGGCCTTGGCTGGGGGGTTCTTCTGCCTCTCCGGACAGGTGGCGCTGATGTGTCCAGTCCTTTTACAGGAGAAACACTGGCGGGGGTCTTTCGTAGGCCGGGCGCTGGCAAAGGGGATAGTGCCTCCAGAGGGACGGCTGGCAGGGGCACTGGGGTTGGTTGCAGGCTTACCCCCTCCCCAGCGGGTGGTGACTGGCTTCCGCACCTCGGGTTTCCGGTTGGCCTCATAGCTGTCGGCGATCCGGGCTGTTGTGACCGTGTCCTCTGGTTCTCGGTCCAGGATGAACTGTCGGACCTCAGCTGGGCACAGATGCAGGAACTGGTCTTTGATCATCAGGTCTTTCAGCTCCTCGTAGGTGTCAACTGACAGTCCCTTGATCCACTGGTCAAAGTGGGTCCTGAGTCCTTGCACCACATCGCTATAGCTGTCATGTGGGCCACGTTGGAGGTTCCGGAACTTCTTTCGGTATACCTCAGGGGTTAGCTGGTACTTGGCAATCAGGGCCTGCTTGATGGCCTCATAGTCACTGTCTTGATCTGGCGCGAGGGAAGCAAACGCCTCCAAAGCTTTGCCCTTTAGCCCGGGGTCAAGTACCTGGCCCATTGGTCGGCAGGCAGCCGGTACTGTCTGCAGACTTTCTCAAAGGCCCGCAGAAAAGTGTCCAAGTCTCCGTCCCTTTCCAGCACGGGAAAGTGCTCCGGCCGGGGCTTGGGACTCTGAGTGCTGCTGGGCACACTGCTCTGGGCTGTGGAGGGCATTGCCCCTCGTCTGAGCAGCTCCAGTTCATGGGCTCTCTGAGCTTCCCGCTCGGCTCTCTGAGCCTCCCGCTCGGCCTCTCGCTGGGCTTGGCGCTCGGCTCGGGCCTCCTGCTGGTATTGCTGAATCAGCTTCAGGCGCTTGTCACGCGGTCTTATGATATGTGTACGATGTTAGTAAACTATTCTTAAAAGAACAACACTCTATACAACATATAGATTAGCAACATCAGCATGTAAATATAGAATAGATTTACCTGACACGATATCCGTTGAACTCAGGGTTAATCTTGAGGACTTGATACACTGTCACAGGAAAGAGGAGGACCGGGGGTCTAACCTGACCCTAAACTGGGGTCCTAACTAATCCCTCACCTTGGAGGTACTGATAATGGTTCAGAGGTCCAAGTCTCCAGCCTAACCCTGTCTCCTATCAGTCCCTGAACCCTGTAATCAGTCCTAAGAAGGATACTGATTACCACCAAAGGGATATGGGCTGATCTCTGCTAAATACACAGATTAGACATACAAGACAGACTGGAGAAAACACAGACTTGCATACACACTCAAACACAGAAGGAACATAAATGATCTGGGATATTAAACTCTAAGCAAGGTGAGCTTAAAACAACTAAGGAGCTCTTTAACTTAAGTCTATACAGATACAATCCTATCTGTGGTCTGCATGAAGAATTTCACTGGCAACTCCCAACACAGACAACCAGAGATTTAAAGGAAACCAATCAACAAATAATTAATTGCAGCCGGGAGAAACTGCACCCAGTCCCAGAACTGAGCACAGACAGAATTAACTCCCTAACTGCCAAACACAAAGAAACAGCAACTCAGCTGTGAGAAGTCAGAATGTGCAACCGCGACGATCTTCATGGCGATGCACACATGACAGTACCCCCCCTTCTACGAGGGGCCTCCGGACCCTCAGGGCCAGGTTTGCCCGGGTGAGTTCTGTGGAAGGTCCGCACCAAACGATCTGCGTTAATGTCAGACGCAGGAACCCACGTCCTCTCCTCTGGACCATACCCCTTCCAATGCACCAAGTACTGAAGGGACCGGCGATTCAGACGTGAGTCAATGATCTTTGACACTTGAAACTCCAAGTTACCATTGACCACCACTGGAGGAGGAGGTAGAGGTGATGGTATGACTGGTGCCACGTACCTCTTAAGTAATGACTTGTGGAACACATTGTGGATTTTAAACGTAGGAGGGAGGTCCAGACGAAATGCCACAGGATTAATTATGGAACTGATCCTGTACGGCCCGATGAATCTGGGGCCCAGCTTCCAGGAGGGAACTTTAAGTTTTATATTCCTGGTAGACAACCATACCAGATCGTTCACATTAAGATCTGGACCAGAAACTCTCCTCCTATCAGCCATACGTTTATAACGGTTCCCCATAGCACTCAGATTATTCAATACACCTCTCCACACTGAAGCAAGTGACGACGAGAAACGCTCCTCCTCAGGAACCCCAGAAGGGCCCCCCCCATTGAATGTACAAAACTGGGGATGAAAACCATATGCCCCAAAAAACGGGGACTTACCAGTGGACTCGCTCCGCCTGTTGTTAAGAGCGAACTCTGCCAGAGGCAAGAAAGAAGACCAGTCCTCCTGGTTCTCTGAGACAAAACACCGAAGATAAGTCTCTAGGCTTTGATTCAGACGCTCTGTCTGACCATTGGTCTGCGGATGAAAAGCCGAGGAAAATGACAATTGCATCCCCCGACGTAAACAAAATGCCCTCCAAAACTTGGACACAAACTGAGACCCCCTATCTGACACCACATCAGAAGGCAACCCATGAAGTCTCACAATCTCCCCAATGAACACCTGCGCCAGAGTTTTAGCATTAGGGAGGGCAGGAAGAGCAATGAAATGTGCCATCTTACTGAACCTGTCAACAACCACCAGTATGACAGTCTTCCCTGATGACTGAGGAAGGTCCGTGATGAAGTCCATAGACAAATGAGTCCATGGACGCTCCGGAAGTTTCAAGGGTAAGAGGGTCCCAGACGGACGGGTATGAGGGGTCTTAGAGCGAGCACAAACCCCACAGGACGCGACAAAAGTTAAAACATCTTTATTAACGTTAGGCCACCAAAACCGGCGAGAAAGGAGATCTAAAGTAGCCTTACTCCCTGGATGTCCTGCTAAAGCAGAATTATGATGTGCCTCAATAACCTTTTGTCTCAACTGATTTGGGACAAACAGTCTCCCTGGAGGTCCTGCAGGGGCGTCCCCCTGAGCCTCTAACACCTCCTCCTCAAGCTCAGAACATACAGCCGACACTACCACCCCCTCCTGAAGGATAGGAATCGGGTCATCCATTTTCCCGGCCCCTGGGAAACTGCGAGACAAGGCATCCGCCTTAACATTCTTAGATCCAGGGCGATAAGTGACAACAAAATTAAACCTGGTAAAAAACAACGACCATCGAGCTTGTCTGGAATTCAGACGCTTAGCAGATTCCAAATACAGCAGGTTCTTGTGATCAGTAATGACGGTGACCGGGTGGACTGCCCCCTCCAAAAAGTGACGCCATTCTTCAAAAGCCAACTTAATGGCCAAAAGTTCCCTATTGCCGATATCATAATTCCTTTCGGCGGACGACAATTTTTTAGAAAAGAAAGCGCACGGATGCCATTTACCAGGGGACGGACCCTGGGACAATATTGCACCCACCCCTACGTCAGACGCGTCCACCTCCACAACGAACGGCTGTGATGCATCTGGTTGGATGAGAACGGGTGCCGAAGCAAAACATTTTTTCAAAGAGGAAAAAGCTTGGCAAGCTTTGTCCGACCATTTAGAAAAATCCGTCCCTTTTCTTGTCATGTCAGTGAGAGGTTTGACAACAGATGAGAAATTACAAATAAATTTCCGGTAGTAGTTAGCAAACCCCAGAAAACGCTGCAGAGCCTTAAGATCCTCTGGCTGATCCCATTCAAGCACTGCTCTCACCTTTTCAGGGTCCATACGGAAACCGGAGGCTGACACCAAGAAACCCAAAAACTGAAGTTCCTGTACGGCGAATACACACTTTTCCAGTTTGGCGTATAGTTTATTGTCTCGCAAGATCTGCAACACCTGTCTCACATGCTCCTGGTGAGACACAAGATCTGGTGAGTAAATTAAAATGTCATCCAAATATACGACCACAAACAGCCCCACCAGATGACGAAAAATGTCATTAACAAAATGTTGGAATACTGCTGGTGCAGTAGTCAGACCAAAAGGCATGACAAGGTTCTCATAATGTCCCTCCGGCGTGTTAAACGCCGTTTTCCACTCATCCCCCTCTTTTATCCTAATCAGATTATACGCCCCCCTGAGATCCAATTTAGAGAACCATTTGGCGCCAACAATTTGATTGAAGAGATCAGGAATCAGAGGGAGTGGATACGGATCTCGAACAGTAATCCGATTAAGTTCGCGGAAATCCAAGCAAGGGCGTAGGCCTCCATCTTTTTTCTTCACAAAGAAGAACCCCGCGGCCACTGGGGAAGATGAAGGTCTAATATGCCCTTTGGCCAGACTTTCCGAAATATAATCTTTCATAGCCTGCCTCTCAGGACCAGAAAGGTTATATAACCTAGCTTTAGGTAACTTAGCATCAGGAAGTAAATTAATAGAGCAGTCATACACGCGATGAGGAGGCAACTCCTGACACCCCTCCTCAGAGAACACATCCCCAAAGTCCTCCAAAAAAGGAGGCAAAGTACTAGGCACGACCGCACTGATGACTGTGTTCATGCAGTTACTTTTGCAAAACTCCCCCCATTGGCTTATATCTCTGGACTGCCAATTAATCACAGGGTTATGTTTAACCAACCAAGGAAGTCCCAACACAATAGGAGTAGGTAGACCCTCCAACACATAACAAGATAATAGTTCCCTATGTATTGCCCCTACCCGAAGGTCAATGTTATGAACCTCATGAACAAAGCTACCTTGGCCGAGAGGCCTGGCGTCAATGGAGAATATAGGGATCGGTTTGACCAATACACTCAGATGCATACCTTGAGCCTGAGCAAACTGAGCGTCAACCAGATTAGCCCCGGACCCACTATCAAGAAGAACAGAAAATCTCTCCACTCTCGTACCAACCACCACCTCCACTGGTACAAGGAACTGAGAAGAACTAGCGGACGAAATACATACTCCCAGGTTGTCGTCCACCACACAACCTGGGATTAACAGTTTTCCGGCGACTTTTTGCTCAACAAGGCACGGGATGGACATCCCCCAACAAAATGTCCCTCTTTCCCGCAGAAGAAACACCTTCTAGTCCTGCGGCGTACCGCCAATCCCCTCCTACGAAATGATGTCCCTCCCAACTGCATAGGCTCCTCCGAACAGACAAGGGGAACCTCAACATAAGGGACTTTAGTAGTAGGTGGAGTAACAACAGGGGCGGAGTTACCTCGCACCTCTCCCGGAGCCGTCTATCAGTACGGATAGCTAGGGCCATAGCAGCCTCCAGTGATGGAGGAGAATCATACTGAGCCAAAACGTCCTTTAATTTGTCAGAAAGCCCATGACAAAACTGGCTTCTAAGAGCTGGGTCATTCCACTGAGTATCTGTGGCCCATCTACGGAACTCAGAAGCAAATTCCTCCGCCGGACGATCTCCCTGCTGTATCTTACGTAATTTTGTCTCAGCAAGAGAGACCCGATCTGGGTCATCATATACCAAACCCAGGGCAGTAAAAAATCGATCTACTGACTGTAGAGCCGGGGATCCCGGAGGAAGGGAGAAGGCCCAGGATTGAGGGTCCCCTTGTAGGAGCGAGATAACAATTCCCACTCTCTGCTCTTCACTCCCTGATGATCGAGGCCGAAGCCGAAAATACAATTTACATGCTTCCCTGAAGGTAAAAAATTTGTCTCGCCCACCAGTGAACCTGTCCGGGAGAGCTACTTTAGGTTCAAATCTGGTTTGCTCCGAGGGAGACAAAACTTTGGACTTAATGTCCGTCAGCTCCATGGATAATCCCTGCAACTGCAGAGCCAGCTGGGCTACTGGATCCATGGCAACTGGAATAATTTTATGGGCCAGTGAAAATGTCACGCGGTCTTATGATATGTGTACGATGTTAGTAAACTATTCTTAAAAGAACAACACTCTATACAACATATAGATTAGCAACATCAGCATGTAAATATAGAATAGATTTACCTGACACGATATCCGTTGAACTCAGGGTTAATCTTGAGGACTTGATACACTGTCACAGGAAAGAGGAGGACCGGGGGTCTAACCTGACCCTAAACTGGGGTCCTAACTAATCCCTCACCTTGGAGGTACTGATAATGGTTCAGAGGTCCAAGTCTCCAGCCTAACCCTGTCTCCTATCAGTCCCTGAACCCTGTAATCAGTCCTAAGAAGGATACTGATTACCACCAAAGGGATATGGGCTGATCTCTGCTAAATACACAGATTAGACATACAAGACAGACTGGAGAAAACACAGACTTGCATACACACTCAAACACAGAAGGAACATAAATGATCTGGGATATTAAACTCTAAGCAAGGTGAGCTTAAAACAACTAAGGAGCTCTTTAACTTAAGTCTATACAGATACAATCCTATCTGTGGTCTGCATGAAGAATTTCACTGGCAACTCCCAACACAGACAACCAGAGATTTAAAGGAAACCAATCAACAAATAATTAATTGCAGCCGGGAGAAACTGCACCCAGTCCCAGAACTGAGCACAGACAGAATTAACTCCCTAACTGCCAAACACAAAGAAACAGCAACTCAGCTGTGAGAAGTCAGAATGTGCAACCGCGACGATCTTCATGGCGATGCACACATGACAGCGCTCCCCCCGGTCGTCGGTGGGGAGTTCCTCCAGGGCCGCCTGCAGGTAAGGGTCCAACCCGCCCTGGGTGTAAGCCTGCAGGGTTTGGGCCTCTGCTGCTGCCCCACCTTGGCTTGGGCCGGCTTCTGTGCCCTCCTCGCTCTCAGCGTGGTCCTGTGACATCAGGACCTTGATCAGTTGAGCTTTGGTTTGGCCCGTGGGGTCACGGCCTCGGGAAATGCATATTCCAGCAAGAGTGTCCCTTTTCTGCAGTTTGTACCAACTTGCTCCTATTGTAGCCATGTTTGCCAAATAAAAGATAGGATAGAAAAACAAAGAGAAGGGAGGGGTAACCGCAAGTACACACAATTGTCTCAGGACTAATAAACACTGAGTCTGTTCTCCAAAACTTTAGTTGCAGGGTCGCTGAAGAACCGTGCAAGTTTTTTAGTGAATGGAATGATTGCTCAAACCAGATCACTAATGCTCTATAATCCCACCGCTCTGCCACCAATATGTGATGAACGGGCACACGGTCCGCCACACGGTAGCCCGGTGTATCACGGCTTGTGATCCCACCGCTGCCACCAATATGTGATGAACGGGCACATGGTCCGCCACACGGTAGCCCGGGTATCACGGCTTGTGATCCCACTGCTGCCACCAATATGTGATGAAAACGCGCACACACACGACGGCTGCTGCCGTCCGACCCAGTAAACTGCAGGGATTTATAATTATCCCACTTCCACTTAATAACTTGCAGCTCTCTGGCGCCCCCCTTACCCTCAGGTCAGTCAGGGAACTGCACCTAGGATAATTGGTCGCCAGACGGGTCACTTGGATGTGTGCTGGCTATTGGGCACTGTGATGATACTGCTAGCTTCATTTCTTGTGCTGTTTCCAGAATGTTCCCCATAGTACTACAACCCCCACCGTTTGCAAGCACAGGGCAAAGTTACCCCTCCCTCCTTTTCTCTGCAGCTCACGCTTCCCTTCCCCCCTGTCAACCTGCAGTCAAGCTCAGTGTAACCTGAGCTACCAGTGCTGGAAGTTTTGCTGCTTCACCGCAGGGGTCCTTCATTGTCTGCACACGTGCTTTCTTCCTATAGCAGCCATTTTGGAGAATTCATTCTTTTTTGGTTAATAACACGGTGGGAGCATTCGCTAGAAACACGAAAGTTACTGTGTTGAACCTTGCGCCGACGGGCATCGTTCCCGTGGTACTGGTAAACCCGTAACTCCAACAGAACCCGAGAAATGGAATTCTCGGGTGCCCCATGTACTAGCCCACCCAAGTGTGGGCTCATTGGAACCGTCATTTTAGAGTAAGATCATTGATAGGTCTGCCGTTATTCTGCTAGGTTCACAGGACGAGTTATGGACCTTATGATATTGCAGAGCTCAAACCATAGCTTGCAGCCAGGGGAGGTGGCCAGAAAACCAGCCCCTTTTTGTGAGGTCAGAAGCTGACATGCATAAGTCTTGCAGTAAAGTTCCTTAGGCACTTTCTGCTGGGATGTCCTGACTAACAGATCTGCCAATGAACTATGACGTGTGGCTCCTTCCCCCAGCCTGGCTTGCCTATGCATATGTAACTATCATGTGAGTTATCTTTCATTCTTAATCCCATTTTATTTTATAACTGCATCTGTACATAACGATATTGTCTCAGTTTGTTACATCTTCTTATATTATATAAGCACTGCCTGTTTTTAAGGAATAAACCTATAAATTTATTAGTTTGTTTCTCCTGCTCTATAAACGAATTTGCACGTGCCTGAAGCACTACGCTACTGTTTTGGGGTTGCTACGGACCCTCTTGATAAATTGTTCATCAAAAGCCGTAGCTGGTGGCAGCTAAAAGGAAGGGGTGTAAAGTGTTAATCTATTGGGTGACGCTGGCAGTGACGGAGCGGGGTTTATAAGGGTACTGCCTGGCTGCAGCCAGGAGTAATTATAATTCCCTCACTGCAGCGTGCCCAATAGCCAGCACACATCCAAGTGACCCGTCTGGCGACCAATTATCCTAGGTGCAGTTCCCTGACTGACCTGAGGGTAAGGGGGGCGCCAGAGAGCTGCAAGTTCCTAAGTGGAAGTGGGATAATTATAAATCCCTGCAGTTTACTGGGTCGGACGGCAGCAGCCGTCGTGTGTGTGCACCGTTTCATCACATATTGGTGGCAGCGGTGGGATCACAAGCCGTGACCCCGGGCTACCGTGTGGCGGACCGTGTGCCCGTTCATCACATATTGGTGGCAGCGGTGGGATCACAAGCCGTGACCCCCGGGCTACCGTGTGGCGGACCGTGTGCCCGTTCATCACATATTGGTGGCAGAGCGGTGGGATTATAGAGCATTAGTGATCTGGTCTGAGCAATCATTCCTCTCACTAAAAAACTTGCACGGTTCTTCAGGGACCCTGCATCTAAAGTTTTGGAGAACAGACTCAGTGTTTATTAGTCCTGAGACAATTGTGTGTACTTGCGGTTACCCCTCCCTTCTCTTTGTTTTTCTATCCTATCTTTTATTTGGCAAACATGGCTACAATAGGAGCAAGTTGGTACAAACTGCAGAAAAGGGACACTCTTGCTGGAATATGCATTTCCCGAGGCCTTGACCCCAGGGGCCAAACCAAAGCTCAACTGATCAAGGTCCTGATGTCACAGGACCACGCTGAGAGCGAGGAGGGCACAGAAGCCGGCCCAAGCCAAGGTGGGGCGGCAGCAGAGGCCCAAACCCTGCAGGCTTACACCCAGGGCGGGCTGGACCCTTACCTGCAGGCGGCCCTGGAGGAACTCCCCACCGACGACCGGGGGGAGCACCTGAAGCTGATTCAGCAATACCAGCAGGAGGCCCGAGCCGAGCGCCAAGCCCAGCGAGAGGCCGAGCGGGAGGCTCAGAGAGCCGAGCGGGAAGCTCAGAGAGCCCATGAACTGGAGCTGCTCAGACGAGGGGCAATGCCCTCCACAGCCCAGAGCAGTGTGCCCAGCAGCACTCAGAGTCACAAGCCCCGGCCGGAGCACTTTCCCGTGCTGGAAAGGGACGGAGACTTGGACACTTTTCTGCGGGCCTTTGAGAAAGTCTGCAGACAGTACCGGCTGCCTGCCGACCAATGGGCCAGGTACTTGACCCCCGGGCTAAAGGGCAAAGCTTTGGAGGCGTTTGCTTCCCTCGCGCCAGATCAAGACAGTGACTATGAGGCCATCAAGCAGGCCCTGATTGCAAAGTACCAGCTAACCCCTGAGGTATACCGAAAGAAGTTCCGGAACCTCCAACGTGGCCCACATGACAGCTATAGCGATGTGGTGCAAGGACTCAGGACCCACTTTGACCAGTGGATCCAGGGACTGTCAGTTGACACCTATGAGGAGCTGAAAGACCTGATGATCCAAGACCAGTTCCTGCATCTGTGCCCAGCTGAGGTCCGACAGTTCATCCTGGACCGAGAACCAAAGGACGCGGTCACAACAGCCCGGATCGCCGACAGCTATGAGGCCAACCGGAAACCCGAGGTGCGGAAGCCCGTCACCACCCGCTGGGGAGGGGGTAAGCCTGCAACCAACCCCAGTGCCCCTGCCAGCCGTCTGTCATGTGTGCATTGCCACGAAGATCGTCGCGGTTGCACATTTTGACTTCTCACAGCTGAGCTACTGTTTCTTTGTGTTTGGCAGCTAGGGAGTTAATTCTGTCTGTGCTCGGTTCTGGGACTGGGTGCAGTTTCTCCCGGCTGCAATTGATTATTTGTTGATTGGTTTCCTTTAAATTCCTGGTTGTCTGCTTGGGGAGTTGCCAGTGAAACCTTCATGCAGACCACAGATAGGAATGAATCTGTATAGACTTTAGTTGTGAGCTCCTTAGTTGTTCTAAGCTCAACTTGGTTAGAGTTTATTTCCAGACCATTAATTTTCCTTTGGTGTTTGAGTGTGTATGCAAGCGAGTGTTATCCTGTCTGTCTTATATGTCTAATCTGTGTATTTAGCTAAGATCAGCCCATATCCCTTTGGTGGTAGTCAGGATCCTTCTTAGGACTGATTACAGGGTTCAGGGTCTGATAGGAGACAGGGTTAGGTTGGAGACTTGGACCTCTGAACCATTATCAGTACCTCCAAGGTGAGGGATTAGTTAGGACCCCAGTTTAGGGTCAGGTTAGATCCCGGTCCACCTCTTTCCTGTTTCAGCTCATCAAGTCCTCAAGATTAACCCTGAGTTCAGCAGATATCGTGTCAGGTAAATCTATTCTATACTTACATGCTGATGTTGCTATACTAGTTGTTGTATAGAGTGTTGTTCCTGTATTAATAGTTTACTGACATTGTATACATATCATTAGACAGTGTGACATTTTCACTGGCCTTAAAAATTATCTCCAGTTACCATGGATCCAGTAGCCCAGCTGGCTCTGCAGTTGCAGGGATTATCCATGGAGCTGACGGACATTAAGTCCAAAGTTTTGTCTCCCCTGGAGCAAACCAGAGTTGAACCTAAGGTTGCTCTCCCGGACAGGTTCACTGGTGGGCGAGACAAATTTTTCACCTTCCGGGAGGCATGTAAATTGTATTTTCGGCTTCGGCCTCGATCATCAGGGAGTGATGAGCAGAGAGTGGGAATTGTTATCTCACTTCTGCAAGGGGACCCTCAATCCTGGGCATTTTCCCTTCCTCCGGGATCCCCGGCTCTACTGTCTGTAGATCAATTTTTTACTGCCCTGGGATTGGTATATGATGACCCAGATCGGGTCTCTCTTGCTGAGACAAAATTACGTAAGATACAGCAGGAGATCGTCCGGCAGAGGAATTTGCTTCTGAGTTTCGTAGATGGGCCACAGATACTCAGTGGAATGACCCAGCTCTTAGGAGCCAGTTTTGTCATGGGCTTTCTGATAAATTAAAAGACGTTTTGGCTCAGTATGAGTCTCCTCCTTCTCTGGAGGCTGCTATGGCCTTAGCTATCCGTACTGATAGACGGCTTCGGGAGAGGGGTGAGGTAACCCCACTCCCTGTTGTTTCTCCACCTACCACTAAAGTCCCTTATGTTGAGGTTCCCCTTGTCTGTTCGGATGAGCCTATGCAGTTGGGAGGGACATCATTTCGTAGGAGGGGATTGGCGGTACGCCGCAGGACTAGAAGATGTTTTTTCTGCGGGAAAGAGGACATTTTGTTGGAGAATGTCCATCCCGTGCCTTGTTGAGCCAAAAGTCGCCGGAAAACTGTTAATCCCAGGTTGTGTGGTGGACGACAACCTGGGAGTATGTATTTCATCCGCCAGTTCTTCTCAGTTCCTTGTACCAGTGGAGGTGGTAGTTGGTACGAGAGTGGAGAGATTGTCTGTTCTTCTTGATAGTGGTTCCGGGGCTAATCTGGTTGACGCTCAGTTTGCTCAGGCTCAAGGTATGCATCTGAGTGTATTGGTCAAACAGATCCCTATATTCTCCATTGACGCCAGGCCTCTCGGCCAAGGTAGCTTTGTTCATGAGGTTCATAACATTGACCTTCGGGTAGGGGCAATACATAGGGAACAATTATCTTGTTATGGGTTGGAGGGTCTACCTACTCCCATTGTGTTGGGACTTCCTTGGTTGGTTAAACATAACCCTGTGATTAATTGGCAGTCCAGAGAGATAAGCCAATGGGGTGAGTTTTGCAAAAGCAACTGCATGAACACAGTCATCAGTGCGGTCGTGCCTAGTACATTGCCTCCTTTTTTGGAGGATTTTGGGGATGTTTTCTCTGAGGAGGGGTGTCAGGAGTTGCCTCCTCATCGCGTGTATGACTGCTCTATTAATTTACTTCCTGATGCTAAGTTACCTAAAGCTAGGTTATATAACCTTTCTGGTCCTGAGAGGCAGGCTATGAAAGATTATATTTCTGAAAGTCTGGCCAAAGGGCATATTAGACCTTCATCTTCCCCAGTAGCCGCGGGGTTCTTCTTTGTGAAGAAAAAAGATGGAGGCCTACGCCCTTGCTTGGATTTCCGCGAACTTAATCGGATTACTGTTCGAGATCCGTATCCACTCCCTCTTATTCCTGATCTCTTCAATCAAATTGTTGGCGCCAAATGGTTCTCTAAATTGGATCTCAGGGGGGCGTATAATCTGATTAGCATAAAAGAGGGGGATGAGTGGAAAACGGCGTTTAACACGCCGGAGGGACATTATGAGAACCTAGTCATGCCTTTTGGTCTGACTACTGCACCAGCAGTATTCCAACATTTTGTTAATGACATTTTTCGTCACCTTGTGGGGCTGTTTGTGGTTGTATATTTGGACGACATTTTAATTTACTCGCCAGATCTTGTGTCTCATCAGGAGCATGTGAGACAGGTGTTGCAGATCTTGCGAGACAATAAATTATACGCCAAACTGGAGAAGTGTGTATTTGCCGTACAGGAACTTCAGTTTTTGGGTTTTTTGGTGTCAGCCTCCGGTTTCCGTATGGACCCTGAAAAGGTGAGAGCAGTGCTTGAATGGGATCAGCCAGGGGATCTTAAGGCTCTGCAGCGTTTTTTGGGGTTTGCTAACTACTACCGGAAATTTATTTGTAATTTCTCATCTGTCGTCAAACCTCTCACTGACATGACAAGAAAAGGGACGGATTTTCTAAATGGTCGGACAAAGCTTGCCAAGCCTTTTCCTCTTTGAAGAAATGTTTTGCTTCGGCACCCGTTCTCATCCAACCAGATGCATCTCAGCCGTTCATTGTGGAGGTGGATGCGTCTGACGTAGGGGTGGGTGCTATATTGTCCCAGGGTCCGTCCCCTGGTAAATGGCATCCGTGCGCTTTCTTTTCTAAGAAATTGTCGTCCGCCGAAAGGAATTATGATATCGGCAATAGGGAACTTTTGGCCATTAAGTTAGCTTTTGAAGAATGGCGTCACTTTTTGGAGGGGGCAGTCCACCCGGTTACCGTTATTACTGATCACAAGAACCTGTTGTATTTGGAATCCGCTAAGCGTCTGAATTCCAGACAAGCTCGATGGTCGTTGTTTTTTACCAGGTTTAATTTTGTCGTCACTTATCGCCCGGGGTCTAAGAATGTAAAGGCTGATGCCTTGTCTCGCAGTTTCCCAGGGGCCGGGAAAACGGATGACCCGAGTCCTATCCTTCAGGAGGGGGTGGTAGTGTCGGCTGTATTTTCTGAGCTTGAGGAGGAGGTGTTAGAGGCTCAGGGGGACGCCCCTGCAGGACCTCCAGGGAGACTGTTTGTCCCAAATCTGTTGAGACAAAAGGTTATTGAGGCACATCATAATTCTGCTCTAGCAGGACATCCAGGGAGTAAGGCTACTTTAGATCTCCTTTCTCGCCGGTTTTGGTGGCCTAATGCTAATAAAGATGTTATAACTTTTGTCGCGTCATGTGGGGTGTGTGCTCGCTCTAAAACCCCTCATACCCGTCCGTCTGGGACCCTTTTACCCTTGAAACTTCCGGAGCGTCCATGGACTCATTTATCTATGGACTTCATTACGGACCTTCCTCCGTCGTCAGGGAATACTGTCATACTGGTGGTTGTTGACAGGTTCAGTAAGATGGCACATTTCGTTGCTCTTCCTGCACTCCCTAATGCTAAAACTCTGGCGCAGGTGTTCATTAGGGAGATCGTTAGACTTCATGGGTTGCCTTCTGATGTGGTGTCAGATAGGGGGTCTCAGTTTGTGTCCAAATTTTGGAGGGCATTTTGTTTACGTCGGGGGATGCAATTGTCATTTTCCTCGGCTTTTCATCCGCAGACCAATGGTCAGACAGAGCGTCTGAATCAGAGCTTAGAGACATATCTCCGGTGTTTTGTCTCAGAGAACCAAGAGGACTGGTCTTCTTTCTTGCCTCTGGCAGAGTTCGCTCTTAACAACAGGCGGAGCGAGTCCACTGGTAAGTCCCCGTTTTTTGGGGCATATGGTTTTCATCCCCAGTTTTGTACTTTCAATGGGGGGGGCCCTTCTGGGGTTCCTGAGGAGGAGCGTTTCTCGTCGTCACTTGCTTCTGTGTGGCGAGGTGTATTGAATAATTTGAGTACGATGGGGAACCGTTATAAACGTATGGCTGATAGGAGGAGAGTTTCTGGTCCAGATCTGAATGTGAACGATCTGGTATGGTTGTCTACCAGGAATATAAAACTTAAAGTGCCCTCCTGGAAACTGGGTCCCAGATTCATCGGGCCGTACAGGATCAGTTCCATAATTAATCCTGTGGCATTTCGTCTGGAACTCCCTCCTACGTTTAAAATTCATAATGTGTTCCACAAGTCATTACTTAAAAGGTATGTGGCACCAGTCATACCGTCACCTCTACCTCCTCCTCCTGTGTTGGTCAATGGTAACTTGGAATTTCAAGTATCAAAGATCATTGACTCACGTCTGAATCGCCGGTCCCTTCAGTACTTGGTGCATTGGAAGGGGTATGGTCCAGAGGAGAGGACGTGGGTCCCTGCGTCTGATGTTAACGCAGATCGTTTGGTTCGGACCTTCCACAGAACTCACCCGGGCAGGCCTGGCCCTGAGGGTCCGGAGGCCCCTCGTAGAAGGGGGGGTACTGTCATGTGTGCATTGCCACGAAGATCGTCGCGGTTGCACATTTTGACTTCTCACAGCTGAGCTGCTGTTTCTTTGTGTTTGGCAGCTAGGGAGTTAATTCTGTCTGTGCTCGGTTCTGGGACTGGGTGCAGTTTCTCCCGGCTGCAATTGATTATTTGTTGATTGGTTTCCTTTAAATTCCTGGTTGTCTGCTTGGGGAGTTGCCAGTGAAACCTTCATGCAGACCACAGATAGGAATGAATCTGTATAGACTTTAGTTGTGAGCTCCTTAGTTGTTCTAAGCTCAACTTGGTTAGAGTTTATTTCCCAGACCATTAATTTTCCTTTGGTGTTTGAGTGTGTATGCAAGCGAGTGTTATCCTGTCTGTCTTATATGTCTAATCTGTGTATTTAGCTAAGATCAGCCCATATCCCTTTGGTGGTAGTCAGGATCCTTCTTAGGACTGATTACAGGGTTCAGGGTCTGATAGGAGACAGGGTTAGGTTGGAGACTTGGACCTCTGAACCATTATCAGTACCTCCAAGGTGAGGGATTAGTTAGGACCCCAGTTTAGGGTCAGGTTAGATCCCGGTCCACCTCTTTCCTGTTTCAGCTCATCAAGTCCTCAAGATTAACCCTGAGTTCAGCAGATATCGTGTCAGGTAAATCTATTCTATACTTACATGCTGATGTTGCTATACTAGTTGTTGTATAGAGTGTTGTTCCTGTATTAATAGTTTACTGACATTGTATACATATCATTAGACAGCGTGACACCGTCCCTCTGGAGGCACTATCCCCTTTGCCAGCGCCCGGCCTACATCAGACCCCCGCCAGTGTTTCTCCTGTAAAAGGACTGGACACATCAGCGCCACCTGTCCGGAGAGGCAGAAGAACCCCCCAGCCAAGGCCTCCGGGCCCAACGCCTCTGTTCTTTTGGTGGGTGGTGTGGTGGGGAGGGTTGATGACAACGTGCAGCCCGTCCGCGTGGGGGCCCGTCTTGCTACAGGCCTCAAGGACACCGGGGTTGAACGAACCCTCATCCGACCCGAACTGGCGGCCCCTGAAGAGTTGATTCCGGGGAAAACCTTAACTGTCACCGGGATTGGGGGCGTCCACTACCCTTGCCGATAGCCCGAGTTTTCATTGACTGGGGTGCCGGGAGCGGGGTGAAGGAAGTGGGGGTGTCCGAAAACCTGCCCACTGATGTTTTACTGGGGACTGATCTGGGAAGGATGGTCGCGTACTATGTCCCTGACACCCCTTCCCAATCTGATGATAAGGTTAACGTTAACCATGATGTTGATGTTGATGATGATGGGAAACTGATTGTGTTACCTGCTAATGCTTTGCGAAGTGATGATGCAACTGATAACCTTTCTTTCCCTAGGAATGATGTTGATAGTGATGTATCTGTGCCATCTGAATCTGTTAACCCTTTCTCTGAAGTGGTAGATGTGTCCACAGGTACAGGAGCGTTCAGTCCCGTCGCTCTGCGGAGTGAGACGGCTGAGGAACCCCTAGCAGGAGCAAGCGACAGTGCTCAAGGAAATGGGGAGGTGCATGGGAACCGGGAGGAAGGTGACGCCATGACACTGACCAGTGCCACCGAGGAAGGTAACTGGCCCATAAGTAGCACTGCTCCTGAAGTGTTGGGGTGGATGGGGAGGTAGAGCCCATAGCAGCGCAGGCTGATGGGTCTGTAGAAATCCCCGGGGAGACTGCATATGTAGCTGCTGTCACCCGCAGTCAGAGTGCCCGGATCGCAGGTAGCGCCCTGCCATCTGGACCCTCCTCCGCTACAGGAGAGACTGAACCAGAGGTGGACCCAGAGCCGGTCCCAGAGGGTCCCAGTGAGGAAGGAACCCTGACGTCACTTCTGGCTGCCTCCAGCCAGGAGTTCCAGGCCGCTCTGCACTCAGATGCGAGCCTGGAGAACTTGAGGCACCTCGCCGAGACGCCCACCTCCGTGACTGATAAGGAGAGGGTGTTCTGGGAACGAGGAAGGTTGTACCGGGAGACAGTACCCAGAGACTCCCAAAAGGAGTGGTTGAGGGAAAAACAGCTGGTCGTCCCGCACCAGTTCCGAGGTGAGTTGTTGAGGATTGCCCATGAGATTCCACTTGCTGGACACTTGGGGATTAGCAAAACTAAGGCACGGCTGTCTCAACACTTCTATTGGCCCAAGATGGGGACAGATGTGACTAACTACTGCCGCTCCTGTATCACCTGTCAAAGAGTGGGGAAGGCGGGGCCTGCTCTTAAGGCTCCCCTGATCCCGTTGCCAGTGATAGAGGAGCCTTTCCAGAGGATCGCGGTGGACATTGTGGGCCCGCTGGCCGTCCCCAGCAGCTCTGGAAAGCAATACATCCTGACTGTGGTAGACTACGCTACCCGGTACCCGGAGGCGGTAGCTCTGTCCTCAACTAGGGCAGATAAGGTGGCAGATGCACTGGTGACCATCTTTTCACGGGTAGGATTTCCCAGGGAGATGCTTACCGATCAAGGGACCCAATTTATGTCTCGCCTAATGAAGGCTCTCTGCAGCAAAATGCAGGTGACGCGTATGGTATCGAGTGCGTATCACCCACAGACCAATGGTTTGTGTGAGCGCTTTAACGGTACCCTCAAACAGATGCTCCGCATGCTGGTTGAGACCCAGGGACGCGATTGGGAGCGGTACCTCCCACACCTGCTATTTGCCTACAGAGAAGTCCCGCAGGCCTCGACGGGGTTCTCCCCCTTCGAGCTCCTGTATGGTAGGCGAGTCCGGGGACCCCTTGGGTTGATAAGAGAATCCTGGGAAGATGAGCCAAACCCCACGGAAGTGTCCATCGTGGATTATGTCATGCGCTTCCGCGACAAGATGCAGACCTTGACGCAGTTGGTGCATGACAACATGACGCAGGCTCAGGCTGACCAGAAGCACTGGTACGACCAGAACGCCCAGGAGCGGACCTACCAGGTGGGTCAAAAGGTGTGGGTGCTGGTCCCCGTACCAAAGGATAAGCTTCAGGCAGCCTGGGAAGGCCCGTACGTCGTGCACCAACAGCTCAACCCAGCCACCTACGTGGTCACGCTTGACCACACTCGGGGTAGGCGCAAGGCCTTTCACGTCAACATGATGAAGGCCCATCACAAACGTGAAGCCTGCGTCCTACCGGTCTGCAATCTGCCCGAGGACGGGGAAGAGGATCCCCTCCTAGACATGCTGGCCCAAGCTAATGCCAATGGGTCCATTGAGGACATGGAGGTAAATGCCTCGCTAACCGTCTCCCAGCGGTTGCAGTTGCTGACCACTCTGGAACCCTTCCGGGCCGAGTTCACGAACCGACCCGGAAGGACCGAGTTGGCAGTCCACGAGGTGGACACCGGGAATCACGCCCCGTTACGGCGGACACCTTATCGGATCTCTGAGGAAGTGCAGCAGATTATGCGCCAGGAGATCCATGAGATGTTGCAGCTGGGGGTGATCCGGCAGTCCAAAAGCGCGTGGGCCTCACCTGTAGTTCTCATGCCAAAAAAGGATCGGACCACCCGGTTCTGCGTGGACTACAGGGGGCTCAACGCCATCACTACCTCTGATGCGCACCCAATGCCACGCATCGAGGATCTGCTGGAGCGGTTGGCGAATGCCAAGTACATATCCATCATGGATTTGAGCCGGGGATACTGGCAGATTCCCCTGAGCCCTGCGGCGCAGGAGAAATCCGCCTTTATCACCCCTTTTGGACTGTACGAGTCCACGGTCATGCCTTTCGGCATGAAGAATGCCCCTGCCACTTTTCAGCGGATGGTCAACCACCTGCTTCAGGGACTGGAGGAGTACGCTGTGGCGTACCTGGACGACATTGCCGGCTTCAGTTCCACCTGGGAGGAACACCTTCAGCATCTCCAGGAGGTGCTCAAGCGTATTCACCAGGCAGGTCTGACCATCAAGCCGGGAAAATGCCAGATGGGCATGAGGGAGGTCCACTACCTGGGGCACCGGGTAGGTGGGGGTTCCATGAGTCCAGAGCCCGAGAAAGTGGACGCGATCGTGTCCTGGCCCACCCCCAGGACCAAAAAGCAGGTGAAGTCCTTCCTGGGCACTGCAGGGTACTATAGGCGTTTCGTACCGAACTATAGCGCCATTGCAAAACCCTTGACGGACCTCACCAAGGGCGGTCTACCCCAAACAGTCAACTGGACAGATGGCTGTGAGGCGGCATTCCGAGCTTTGAAAACAGCCCTGTGCAGCTCTCCAGTGTTGAAAGCCGTCGACAGCAGTCGGCCATTCCTGGTACAGACTGACGCCAGCGAATTTGGCCTCGGTGCTGTACTCAGCCAGGTTGATTCGGGGAACCAGGAGCACCCCGTGTTGTACCTGAGCCGGAAACTACTGCCAAGGGAAGTGGCATACTCCACCATCGAGAAGGAGTGCCTGGCCATGGTCTGGGCACTGCAACGTTTGCAGCCCTACCTGTACGGGCGCACCTTCAAGGTGGTCACCGACCACAACCCTCTGAGCTGGCTGCACACAGTGTCCGGAACCAATGGTAGGTTGCTACGCTGGAGCCTTGCCCTGCAGCAGTATGATTTTGCCGTACAACACAAGAAAGGCAGTGATCATGGGAATGCTGATGGGTTATCACGACGTGGCGAACCCGCTGAGGTGCGCATGTCGGATTACCGACAGGTCATGCCTCCGTAGCGCCCTCTAAAGGGGGGAGGTGTGATGATACTGCTAGCTTCATTTCTTGTGCTGTTTCCAGAATGTTCCCCATAGTACTACAACCCCCACCGTTTGCAAGCACAGGGCAAAGTTACCCCTCCCTCCTTTTCTCTGCAGCTCACGCTTCCCTTCCCCCCTGTCAACCTGCAGTCAAGCTCAGTGTAACCTGAGCTACCAGTGCTGGAAGTTTTGCCGCTTCACCGCAGGGGTCCTTCATTGTCTGCACACGTGCTTTCTTCCTATAGCAGCCATTTTGGAGAATTCATTCTTTTTTGGTTAATAACACGGTGGGAGCATTCGCTAGAAACACGAAAGTTACTGTGTTGAACCATGCGCCGACGGGCATCGTTCCCGTGGTACTGGTAAACCCGTAACTCCAACAGAACCCGAGAAATGGAATTCTCGGGTGCCCCATGTACTAGCCCACCCAAGTGTGGGCTCATTGGAACCGTCATTTTAGAGTAAGATCATTGATAGGTCTGCCGTTATTCTGCTAGGTTCACAGAACGAGTTATGGACCTTATGATATTGCAGAGCTCAAACCATAGCTTGCAGCCAGGGGAGGTGGCCAGAAAACCAGCCCCTTTTTGTGAGGTCAGAAGCTGACATGCATAAGTCTTGCAGTAAAGTTCCTTAGGCACTTTCTGCTGGGATGTCCTGACTAACAGATCTGCCAATGAACTATGACGTGTGGCTCCTTCCCCCAGCCTGGCTTGCCTATGCATATGTAACTATCATGTGAGTTATCTTTCATTCTTAATCCCATTTTATTTTATAACTGCATCTGTACATAACGATATTGTCTCAGTTTGTTACATCTTCTTATATTATATAAGCACTGCCTGTTTTTAAGGAATAAACCTATAAATTTATTAGTTTGTTTCTCCTGCTCTATAAACGAATTTGCACGTGCCTGAAGCACTACGCTACTGTTTTGGGGTTGCTACGGACCCTCTTGATAAATTGTTCATCAAAAGCCGTAGCTGGTGGCAGCTAAAAGGAAGGGGTGTAAAGTGTTAATCTATTGGGTGACACTGGCAGTGACGGAGCGGGGTTTATAAGGGTACTGCCTGGCTGCAGCCAGGAGTAATTATAATTCCCTCACTGCAGCGTGCCCAATAGCCAGCACACATCCAAGTGACCCGTCTGGCGACCAATTATCCTAGGTGCAGTTCCCTGACTGACCTGAGGGTAAGGGGGGCGCCAGAGAGCTGCAAGTTCCTAAGTGGAAGTGGGATAATTATTAAATCCCTGCAGTTTACTGGGTCGGACGGCAGCAGCCGTCGTGTGTGTGCACCGTTTCATCACATATTGGTGGCAGTGGTGGGATCACAAGCCGTGACCCCCGGGCTACCGTGTGGCGGACCGTGTGCCCGTTCATCACATATTGGTGGCAGCGGTGGGATCACAAGCCGTGACCCCCGGGCTACCATGTGGCGGACCGTGTGCCCGTTCATCACAGGCACGCTGCAGTGAGGGAATTATAATTACTCCTGGCTGCCGCCAGGCAGTACCCTTATAAACCCCGCTCCGTCACTGCCAGCGTCACCCAATAGATTAACACTTTACACCCCTTCCTTTTAGCTGCCACCAGCTACGGCTTTTGATGAACAATTTATCAAGAGGGTCCGTAGCAACCCCAAAACAGTAGCGTAGTGCTTCAGGAACGTGCAAATTCGTTTATAGAGCAGGAGAAACAAACTAATAAATTTATAGGTTTATTCCTTAAAAAACAGGCAGTGCTTATATAATATAAAAAGATGGAACAAACTGAGACAATATCGTTATGTACAGATGCAGTTATAAAATAAAATAGGATTACAGATGAAAATCACTCACATGGTTGTTAGATCATTTACAGGCAAGCCAGGCTGGGGGAAGGAGCCACATGTCATAGTTCATTGGCAGATCTCTTACTCAGGACCTCACAGCAGGGACTGCCTCGGGGGGGGGGGGGTCACTGCCAGACTTATACATGTGGGCTGCTGACCTCACAAACGGGGCTGGTTTTTCTGGCCACCTCCCAGGGACAGAAGTGTATGATTTGAGCTCTGAAATATCATAAGGCCCATCCCTCGTCCTGCGAACCTAGCAGAATAACGGCAGACCTATCAATGATCTTACTCTAAAATGACGGTTCCAATGAGCCCACACTTGGGTGGGCTAGTTCATGGGGCACCCGAGAATTCCATTTCTCGGGCTCTGTTGGAGTTACGGGTTCACCGGTACCACGGGAACGATGCCCATCGGCGCATGGTTCAACACAGTGACGTTCGTGTTTCTGGCGCAACTTCCCACCGTGTTATAAGCCAAAAGGATGAATTCTCCAAAATGGCTGCTATAGGACTTTTGCAGGGTTTGGGAAGACAAAGAAAAATTCCTGAGGTGGGAGGGATGAGAGATAGAGTGCGCTGCAGAGAGAAGGAGGGAGGGGTAACTTTGCCCTGTGCTGGCAAACGGTGGGGGTTGTAGTACTATGGGGAGAGTTCTGGAAACAGCACAAGAAATGAAGCTTCAGTATCATCACAGATCAGATAACTCAGGAGAGTCTGCAAAGAAACTCCTCGAGAGGGGAACCACCTTAACATTCTTAGTGCCAGGAAGAAAAGAAACCACAAAATTAAAACGTGTGAAAAACAAGGCCTACCTGGCCTGTCTAGGATTAAGTCGCTTGGCTGATTCGAGATAAACCAGATTCTTATGGTCCGTGAGGACCACTACCTGATGTTTGGCTCCTTCCAGCCAATGTCTCCACTCTTCAAAGGACCACTTCATGGCCAATAACTCCCGATTACCCACGTCATAATTACGTTCAGTTGGAGAAAACTTTTGAGAGAAAAAGGCACAAGGGTTACTCTTAGAGGTCTGTTATGAATGTACTAGAGATGGTTTCTGAGCAGAGGCTCCCTCTGGTGGTTACAGACAGTACTGAACCTTTCAGCGAGGAGTGGCAATCTGGGTTCACTGACTGGTCTGATATAAGGGAGGTTCCCTCCCATGATGGTTGCCGGTGATCAATTGTTCTTGTCTCAATTGTGGTTCCTGGTTCATTTGGAAGTTTGCTGGAGTCTTGCCTGCATCTCCTGCTTTCAGATAAGATATATTTTGCTTTTCTTTTTGTGCTTGCTTTTTGCATTGTTTTCTGCACTTTTGTGGAGGTCAGCCAGGTCCCCTCCTGGTGCCTGAGCTCCTCACAGTTTATCTGCAGCCACTGTTATTTGCTCATTTGCTTTTTCCTGTTTTTTCAGCGGCTGCGGCTTTGTTTTTGTTCACACTGAGATCTGATTTAGTGGGTTGCGAGATCGTGTGATCTCAGTATTTTTGTAATCAGAATTGTTGGATTTTTGTAGGGTTTTCTGGGTTGCAGAAAGTAATCTCTCCTGTCCTATCCTATTTAGTCAGCTTGTGGCCCCAGCGTTTGCTCAGTCTATTTTCTGCCTATGTTTGTGTTTTCATCTTGTCTATATGTTTGGGGGCTTCCTATTTTCTTTGGGGATCTGCTCCGGGGCAGATAGCTTTCATCTTTCTGCCTTTAGGTGTAGTTATCTCTCAGGCTGTGACGAGGTGTCTAGGATCAACGTAGGAACGCTCCACAGCTACCTCTAGTTGTGTCGTTAGTTTAGGAATCTGCAACCCATCAGTTACCAACATCTCAGGTGTTCGGCTGCCCTGCTGTTGTTCCTGTCCTCCTCAGCTACCGAAACATAACAGTATCACCGGCCATAACTGAAAATTATATGGTACTCACAGAAGGGAAAAATAGTGTGGAAAGAAAAAAGTTGTCAGAGTTGTCAGAGATTTTTTTTTTTCTGTTTGTTGCATTTTTTCCCTCTTTTTCTCTGGGTGCTGAGGAGGATTTTTTTTCTCTCTCAATGGAGTTTGCACAGTTGTCTGGCAGTGTGGATCAGCTTGCCACTGAGGTTCGGAGTATTGCTACCTATCTTGCTGGGTTGCCGGTTGTGGAATTTAGGATTCCCATGCCAGATTTGTTTTTGGGGGATCGGGCTAAATTTCTGAATTTGAAAAATAACTGTAAGTTGTTTTTTGCCTTAAAGCCTAAGTCCTCAGGGAACGCAGCACAGCAGGTTCACATTGTCATCTCTCTCCTGCGCGGCGACCCTCAGGATTGGGCTTTTTTCCCTGACACCTGGGGATCCTGTTTTGAATGATATTGATGCATTTTTTCTGGCTCTGGGAATATTGTACGATGAACCTAATGTCACTGATCAAGCTGAAAAAACCTTGTTGGCATTAAATCAGGGTCTTGAAGACGCTGAGTTGTACTGTCAGAAATTCCGAAAGTGGGCAGTCCTGACCAAATGGAATGATGATGCTTTGGCAGCCCTTTTTTGGAAGGGGCTGTCAGAGAATGTAAAGGATGTTATGGTGGGATTCCCTGCTCCCTCTGGTCTCAATGATTCTATCTCATTGGCTATTCAAATTGACAGACGTTTGCGTGAGCGCAGAGGTATGCGTGAGATGGTGTTGCCTTGTGAGCCAGCTCCTGAGCCCATGCAGTGTGATGGAGTGACTTCTGGGGCTCAGCGTCATGAGTTTCGAAAGCGCAATGGGTTATGTTTCTACTGTGGTGATGCCTCTCATGCTATTTCAGTCTGCCCTAAGCGGGGAAGACGTTTTGCGCGCTCAGTTGTCTTGGGTAGTGTTCAGACAAAATTTCTGTTGACTGTTACCCTGATTTGCTCCCTGTCCACATTTTCTGCTCAGGATTTTGTTGATTCAGGAGCAGATATTAACCTGATGGATTTTGACTTTGCTAAACATTGTGGGTTTCCCATGATACCCCTGCGGAAGTCTATTCCCCTACTGGGCATTGATTCCACCCCTTTGGCGGAGAATAAACCCCAGTTTTCTACTCAGGTGATAATGATGGTTGAACCAGATCATCAGGAGAGTTGCAAATTTCTGGTGCTGCATAATCTGCATGACATTATTGTACTAGGTTTCCCTTGGTTACAGTCTCATAATCCTGTTTTGGATTGGAAATCTGTGTCTGTGACCAGTTGGGGCTGCCAATGTGTTAATGCCGACACTCCTGTTTTTTCTGCCTCTCCCAAGTCTCAGGATGTTCCTGACTTTTTGACTGATTTTTCGGATGTATTTAGTGAAAGTAAATCTGCATCCTTGCCCCCTCACAGGAGCTACGATTGCGCTATTGAATTAGTGCCTGGTGGTAAATTTCCTAAAGGTTGCCTTTTTAACTTGTCTGTACCTGAACACGATGCTATGCGATCTTATATCAAGGAGTCATTGGAGAAGGGTCATATCAGACCATCCTCTTCACCCTTGGGTGCCGGTTTTTTCTTTGTGGCCAAAAAGGATGGTTCATTGAGGCCGTGTATTGATTATCGTCTCTTGAATAAGATCACTGTGAAGTATCAATATCCGTTACCCTTGATTTCTGACCTGTTTTCCAGGGTGAAAAGTGCTAGTTGGTTTACCAAGCTTGACCTCAGGGGGGCGTATAACCTTATTCGCATTAAGCACGGGGATGAATGGAAGACGGCGTTTAATACCCCAGAGGGGCATTTTGAGTACCTAGTGATGCCCTTTGGGCTCACTAATGCTCCTTCCGTCTTCCAATCCTTCATGAATGATATTTTCAGGGATTTTGTGGATAAATTTCTGATTGTTTATTTGGATGATATCTTGATTTTTTCCAATGACTGGGACTCTCATGTGAAACATGTTCGGACTGTGTTCCAGATTTTCAGAGAGAATGCACTGTATGTGAAGGGATCAAAGTGTCTTTTTGGCGTACAGAAGGTCTCATTTCTGGGATTCATTTTGTCTCCGTCTGTTATTGAAATGGACCCGGTCAAGGTTCAGGCCATCTGTGATTGGGTCTAACCTACTTCATTAAAGGCTCTTCAGAGATTTTTGCGTTTTGCCAATTTTTATCGTAAATTTATTGGTAATTTCTCCGGTATTGTTAAACCATTGACTGATTTGACCAAAAAGGGTTCTGATGTGGTGAATTGGCCTCCTAAAGCAGTCTCTGCGTTTCAGGAACTTAAGCAGAGATTCACTTCTGCTCCTGTTCTACGGCAGCCTGATGTTTCTCTACCGTTTCAGGTGGCGGTTGATGCCTCTGAAATTGGGGCAGGTGCCGTTTTGTCCCAAAGAGATCCAGTAACCCTTGTGCCTTTTTCTCTCGAAAATTTTCTCCAACTGAACGTAATTATGACGTGGGTAATCGGGAGATATTGGCCATGAAGTGGGCCTTTGAAGAGTGGAGACATTGGCTGGAAGGAGCCAAACATCAGGTGGTGGTCCTCATGGACCATAAGAATCTGGTTTATCTCGAATCAGCCAAGCGACTTAATCCTAGACAGGCCAGGTGGGCCTTGTTTTTCACACGTTTTAATTTTGTGGTTTCTTTTCTTCCTGGCACTAAGAATGTTAAGGCGGATGCCCTCTCAAGGAGTTTCTTTGCGGACTCTCCTGAGTTATCTGATCCTACTGTTATTTTGAAAGAGGGTGTAGTTCTTTCCGCCATCTCGCCAAATTTGAGACTGGCCTTGGAAGGGTGTCAGGAGGATAAACCTGAGCGCTGCCCTATTGGGAAATTGTTTGTCCCAGACCAGTGGAAGAAGAGTGTGATGTCTGAGATTCATTGTTCCGCGTTGGCTGGTTATCCCAGGATTTTTGGTACCAGAGACTTGGTGAGTCGGTCCTTTTGGTGGCCTACTTTGTCTCGTGACGTCAGGGAATTTGTGCAGTCCTGTGGGACTTGCTCTCGCTCCAAGCCTTGCTCTCGCTCAGCCCAATGGACAAACCGAGAGAACAAACCAGACCTTGGAGACTTATTTGAGATGTTTTGTGTCTGCTGATCAAGATGACTGGGTCTCTTTTTTGCCTTTGGCTGAGTTTGCTCTTAATAATAGGGCTAGCTCTGCCACCTTGATGTCTCCATTTTTCTGCAATTTTGGGTTTCACCCTCGATTTTCTTCGGGACAGGCGGAGGCTTCTGTCTGTCCGGGTGTAGACTCTGTTGTGGAGCGAATGCAGCAGATTTGGGACCAGGTAGTGGAGAGGATGTCTCTCTCTCAGGAGAAGGCCCAACGGTTTGCCAACCGGCAAAGGACTGATGGTCCTCGGTTTAAAGTGGGGGACTTGGTTTGGTTGTCCTCAAGAAATATCCCTATGAGGGTTGCATCTCCAAAGTTTAAGCCCAGGTTCATTAGACCTTATAAGATCATGGAGATTCTTAATCCTGTTTCCTTCCGTTTGCTTCTTCCAGGGACATTTAAGATCCATAACGTGTTCCACAAGTCCTTATTGAAGAGGTTCGTCGAGCCAGTGGTTCCTATGGCTGCGCCTCCTGACCCTGTTTTGGTTGAGGGCAATCTGGAGTATGTGGTTGAGAAAATATTGGATTCTCGTTTTTCTAGACAGAAACTCCAGTATTTGGTTAAGTGGAGAGGTTATGGTCAGGAGGACAATTCTTGGGTGTTTGCTTCGGACATCCATGCTAGGAGACTGATCCGTGCCTGTCACCGAGCTCATCCTGATCGGGCTGGTTGCACAAGTGAGGGTTTGGTGACCCCTCCTCACTGTTATGAATGTGCTAGAAATTAACCAGGAACCACAATTGAGACAAGAACAATTGATCACCGGCAACCATCATGGGAGAGAACTTCCCTTATATCAGACCAGTCAGTGATCCCAGATTGCCATTCCTCGCTGAAAGGTTCAGCACTGTCTGTAACCATCAGAGGGAGCCTCTGCTCAGAAACCATCTCTAGCACATTCATAACAGTAAAATGCAAATACGGCAATACACCAGAGAGGCTGGAACCTATTGAATTGCAGTAACCTGAACTAACCACACAACTAGAGGTAGCTGTGGAGCATTCCTACGTTGATCCTAGACGCCTCGTCACAGCCTGAGAGATAACTACACCTAAAGCAGAAAGAGGAAAGCTATCTGCCCCGGAGCAGATCCCCAAAGAAAATAGGAAGACCCCAAACATGTAATGGCGGTTAGACAAGAAGAACCACGGACACAGACAGAAAATAGAATGAGCAAACGCTGGTACCCAATCTGTCTAGACAGAAAAGTACAGGAAAGGATTCTCACTGTAATCCAAAAAAACCCTAAAAAATACCAACTCTTCTGATTGCAAAAACACCTGAGATCACACGATCTCTACCACCTAAATCAGATCTCTGGTGTAACAAAACTAAGACGCAGCCACTGAAAAAACAGGAAAAAGCAAATGAACAAATAACAGTGGCTTCAGATAAACTGAGAGGAGCACAAGCCCCCGGAGGGGACCCGGCTGACCTCCACAGAAGTGCAGGGAACTATGCAAAAAGCAAGCACAAAAATAAAAGCAGAAAATATCTTATCTGATAGCAGAAGATGCAGGCAAGACTCAACAAACTTCCAAATGAACCAGGAACCACAATTGAGACAAGAACAATTGATCACCGGCAACCATCATGGGAGGGAACCTCCCTTATATCAGACCAGTCAGTGATTCCAGATTGCCATTCCTCGCTGAAAGGTTCAGTACTGTCTGTAACCACCAGAGGGAGCCTCTGCTCAGAAACCATCTCTAGCACAATCATAACAGGGTCCGCAGGACCCCCGATCTCCCCGGCACCTGAAGGTGTTCCCCCATGGCCCCTCTGCGCTCCTGCAGCGCCCTCTGTTCTCCGATCCTCCGTCCTCTTTATCCTGTAAAAAAAAATGGCGGGCGCATGTGTAGTGCGCCCGCCGAATCTGCCTGGCAGCAGATTCAAAAAATGAATGACTCCATTCATTCTCTAAAAGTACATTTTGATCACTGTGATAAACTATCACAGTGATCAAAATAAAAAAAAAGTACATAAACTCCCCCTTTATCAGCCCCTTTGTTAGGGACATATAATAAAATAAAGAAATTTTATTTATTTTTATTTTTCCATTAGGGTTAGGGTTACAATTAGGGTTAGGCTGGGATCATACTGCGTTATGGCAGTCCGACAACGCTGCCATTCACCCCCATCTGAGGGTGCATCGCGACGCATGCCGTAAAGCGGCATGCATTCGCAACGTGCCATCATTCAGTGACGGAGCCTCGGACGCGGCCTGCAGCGTCTGGACTCCGTCACCGCTAGTGCAGATGAATCATCTGCTGATTCCTCTGAGCTAGCGGGTATAGCATAACGCGATCGCGTTATGCTATACCGTTACCAGCCCGTCAACGCTATGTGTTGAACGGGCTGGTAAAATGCAATATGATCCTAGCCTTAGTGTTAGGGTTATAATTAGGGTTAGGGTTGGAATTAGGGTTAGGGTTACAATTAGGGTTGGGATTAGGGTTAGGGTTGGGATTAGGGTTAGGGGTGTGTTGGGGTTAGGGTTGGAGCTAGAATTGAGGGGTTTCCACTATTTAGGCACATCAGGGGTCTCCAAACACGACGTGGCGTTCAAAAAGTCAAATGACGCTCCCTCCCTTCCGAACACTGTCGTGCGCCCAAACAGTGTTTTACCCCAACATATGGGGTATCAGCGCACTCAGGACAAATTGCACACCAATTTTGTAGTTCTAATTTCTCCTGTTAACCTTGGGAAAATTAAAAATAGGTGGCTAAAAAAATCATTTTTGAGGAAAAAAATGATTTTTTATTTTCACGGCTCTGCGTTTATAAATTTCTGTGAAACACTTGGGGGTTCAAAATGCTCACCACACATCTAGATAAGTTCCTTAGGGGGTCTAGTTTCCAAAATGAGGTCACTTGTGGGGATTTTCCACTGTTTAGGCACATCAAGGGCTCTGCAAACACAACATGACGCCCGCAGAATATTCCATCAAAGTCTGCATTACAAAATGGCGCTCCTTCTCTTCCAAGCTCTCCCATGCGCCCAAACAGTGGTTTCACCCCACATATGGGGTATCAGCGTACTCAGGAAAAATTGCACAACAACTTTTGGGGTCCAATTTCTCCTGTTACCCTTGGGAAAATAAAAAAAAATAGCGGGCTAAAGAATCATTTTTCACGGCTCTACATTATAAACGTCTGTGAAGCACTTGGGGGTTCAAAGTGCTCACCACACATCTAGATAAGTTCCTTAAGGGGTCTAGTTTCCAAAATGGGGTCACTTGGGGGTTTCCACTGTTTAGGCACATCAGGGCCTCTACAAATGCGACATGGCGTCCAGCCAATTCTGCGTTGAAAAAGTCAAACGGCGCTCCTTCCCTTGCGACCTCTGCCGTGCGTCCAAAAAGTGGTTTACCCCCACATATGGGGTATCGGCGTATTCAGGAGAAATTGCACAACAAATTTTGTGGTTAATTTTTTCTTTTAACAGTTGTGAAAATAAAAAAATTGGTTCCGAAGTAAAGTTTTTGCAAAAAAAGTTAAATGTTAATTTTTTCCTTCCACATTGCTTCAGTTCCTGTGAAGAACCTGAAGGGTTAATGTGATGATACTGGAAGCTACATGTTTTGTGCTGTTCTAGAACTACAGTCCTCATCCTTTGCTGCTCACAGCCCACAGAGCAAAGTTCCCCCCTCCCTCTCTCACGCTTCTCATCAACCCCCACCTCAGGAATGTCTTTGTCCCAAAACTCTGCAGACAGATCCCATAGCAGCCATTTTGGAGAATTCATTCTTTTTGGTGATAACACGGTGGGAATTTGCGTCAGAAACACGAAAGTTACTGTTTTGAAATATGCGCCGACAGGCATCGTTCCCGTGGTACTGGTGAACCTGTAACTCCAACAGAACCCGAGAAATGGAATTCTCGGATGCCCCATGAACTATTTCACCCAAGTTTGGGCTCATTTGAACCGTCATTTTAAAGTAAGATCATTGATAGGTCTGCCATTCTTCTGCGAGGTTCTCATGATGAAGTATGCTCCTGATAATCTTCCAGAACTAAAACTAGAACTTCTATCCCTGGGAGGTGGCCAGAAAAACCATCCCCTTTTGTGAGGTCAGCAGCCCACAGGTATAAGTCTTGCAGTTAAGCCCCCTTGGTCATTCCTGGCTGTGACGACTTGACTAAGAGATCTGCAAATGAATTATGATGTGTGGCTCCTCCCCCGGCCTGTCTTGCCTATACCTATGTAACTACATGTAAGTCTTTCACTTATAATCCCGTTTATTTTTAACTGTATTGTACATAACTGTATTGCCTCAGCTTGTTACATCTTTTTAAACTATAAACACTGTCAAACCTTTTTGGAGTAAAGATATAAAATTTACTAGTTTGTTTCTCCTGCTCTATAAACGAATTTGCACGTGCCTTAAGTACTACGCTACTGTTTTGGGGTTGCTACGGACCCTCTTGATAAATTGTTCATTAAGGAAATCGTAGCTGGTGGCAGCTAAAAGAAGGGGTGTAAAGTGTTAACCTATTGGGGGGCGTTGGCGGTGACGGAGCGGGTTTTATAAGTGTATTGCCTGGCTGCGGCCCGGAGTAATTATAATTCCCTCACTGCAGCGTGCCAGCACACATCCAAGTGACCCGTCTGGCGACTAATTATCCTAGGTGCAGTTCCCTGACTGACCTGAGGGTAAGGGGGGCGCCAGAGAGCTGCAAGTTCCTAAGGGGAAGTGGGATAATTATAAATCCCTGCAGTTTACGGGGTCGGACGGCAGCAGCCATCGTGTGTGTGTGCGTTTTCGTCACATTTGGGTGATACCCCGGGCTACCGTGTGGCGGACCGTGTGCACGTTTCATCACAGTTAATAAACTTCTTGAATGTGGTTTTGAGCACCTTGAGGGGTGCAGTTTTTAGAATGGTGTCACTTTTGGGTATTTTCTATCACATAGACCCCTCAAAGTGACTTCAAATATGATGTGGTTGTGATGATCCTGCAAGCTCCATATCCTGTACTTCTCTAGAAGTCTCCATAGCTACTGCATTCATTAGGCTTTGCAGCCTGTGGGCTTCCCCCCCCTTCAGCTCACTACACACTCTGTGTAATCTGATTCCAGGTGGCTAGCCCCCACAGGGAGGCCGGCTGAAAGCGGCTAACAAGCCACATGGTCTGTTCCTTTGTGGCATGGTAGTTATTCAAGATCAAAAATCTTGACTCCTGTGTATGTTATAAGTATGAAATTTTCATATCTGCCAATTCATCGGTGAATCCAGGGATCAGTGAAGTTTCTAAGCGCTGGCACCAGCAGAACCTAAGAAACAGATTTCTGCTTAGCCGATCCACCCAGGCACTCTGCGTTTAGACTTAAATGCACGCCAACATCTTGCGGAGTACAATGGTATGCTCTGCATCGCTGTATGAGACTCCATCTCTTATTTATGAAAGTTTTGAGTTTTCTGAACTAAGAGTAACCCTTAGAGCAAGAGGAGGACCCTGGTAACTCCACCCCGTTTATGATGTCACGGCCACAGGTCTATAAGGTAGGAGCCAGGTATTCTGGCTCAGATCTGCCCTGGACACCAGACTTATAGCAGCTCTGTGATGCATTGTGATGTCTCCCCTCCCCCGACCGCATGGCTTGCCTACTATGATCTAAGAACTGTAAGTTGATCTTCCTTATGTTAACCCCTTTTATTTTCTAATTGTATTGTACATAACTATATTGCCTCAGTTTGTTACATCTTTTTATATTATATAAGCACTGCCTGTTTTTTTTTAAGGAATAAACCTATAAATTTATTAGTTTGTTTCTCCTGCTCGATAAACGAATTTGCACGTACCTGAAGTACTACGCTACTGTTTTGGGGTTGCTACGGATCCTCTTGATAAATTGTTCAGTAAGAAAAACCGTAGCTGGTGGCAGCTTAAAAGAAGGGGGTGTTAAGTGTTGACATATGGGGTGGCGTTGGCAGTGATGGAGCGGGGATTATAAGTGTATTACCCGGCTGCGGCTCGGAATAATTATAATTCCCTCACTGCAGCGTGCCCAATAGCCAGCACACATCCAAGTGACCCGTCTGGCGACTGATTATCCTAGGTGCAGTTCCCTGACTGACCTGAGGGTAAGGGGGGCGCCAGAGAGCTGCAAGTTCCTAAGTGGAAGTGGGATAATTATAAATCCCTGCAGTTTACTGGGTCGGACGGCAGCAGCCGTCGTGTGTGTGCGCGTTTTCATCACATTTGCGGCACGGAGGGATCACAAGCCGTGATACCCCGGGCTACCGTGTGGCGGACCGTGTGCCCGTTCATCACATATTGGTGGCAGCGGTGGGATCACAAGCCGTGATACCCGGGCTACCGTGTGGCGGACCGTGTGCCCGTTAATCACAGTGGTCCCTAAAAAAAAAATGGTGTTGTAAAAATGAGAAATCGCTGGTCAACTTTTAACCCTTATAACTTCGTAACAAAAAAAAAATTTGGTTTCAAAATTGTGCTGATGTAAAGTAGACATGTGGGAAATGTTATTTATTAAGTAATCTGTGTGACATATCTCTCTGATTTAAGGGCATAAAAATTTAAAGTTTGAAAATTGCGAAATTTTCAAAATTTTCGCCATATTTCCGCTTATTTTCATAAATAAACACAAGTCATATCAAAGAAATTTTACCACTAATGTGAAGGACAATATGTCACGAAAAAATCTCAGAATCGCGCAGATCCGTTGAAGCGTTCCAGAGTTATTACCTCATAAAGAGACAGTGGTCAGAATTGTAAAAATTGGCCCGGGCATTAAGCTGCAAAATGGCTCTGTCACTAAGGGGTTAAGGGTTATGTTCCTTTGAAAAGGAGCTGCAATAGCTTCAAGAGAAAGGACTGAGGACTCCGCACTTTTTGGTTGGAGCTGATTTCTTTGGTTTCGTTACTTATTTATTGATGTTTTATTTCTGGAGTTTTCTTTATATCTTTATAATAAAAGAGCTGCAGACACTGAGACACCTGGAGCTCCGCCCCTGATCATGTGACTCCTCCCCATGTGACTGATCACATGACTGTGACGTCACACAGGTCCTGTCCGCACACAGTGGTGCCGCTCTGCAGGAAGAGGTATGTGTGTTGTGTCTCCTCTCCCCAATCTACAGGGAGTCCCCTATTTATAGCTGCCGTCACCTTGTACTGTTTAACCCCTGAGGGTGGTTTACAGGTTAATCATCGGCCAATTTTCACAATTCTGACCACTGTCCCTTTATGAGGTAATAACTCTGGAGCTTCCATGGATCCCGCTGATTCTGAGATTGTTTTCTCCTGACATATTGTACTTCATGTTAGTGGTAAAGTTTCTTCGATATAACTTGCGTTTATTTGTGATAAAAACGGAAATTTGGCGAAAATTGTGAAAATTTTGCAATTTTTCAACTTTGAATTTTCGTGCCCTTAAATCGCAGAGATATGTCACACAAAATACTTCATAAGTAACATTTCCCACGTGTCTACTTTACATCAGCACAATTTTGGAACCCACATTTTTTTGTTAGGAAGTTATAAGGGTTAAAAGTAAAAAAAAATATTTTTTTAGGGACCACATCACATTTGAAGTCACTTTGATGGGTCTATATGATAGAAAATACCCAAAAGTGACACCATTCTAAAAACTGCACCCTCAAGGTGCTCAAACCACATTCAAGAAGTTTATTAACCCTTCAGGTGCTTCACAGGAATTTTTGGAATGTTTAAAATAAAATGAACATAATTTTTTTGTGAAAAAAAGTTATATTTCAGGTCCAATTTTTTTATTTTCCCAAGGGTAACAGGAGAAATTGGACCTCAAAAGTTGTTGTGCAATTTCTCCCGAGTACTCCAATACCCCATATGTGGGGGGAAACCACTGTTTCGGCACACAGCAGAGCTCGGAAGGGAAGGAGCGATGTTTGACTTTTTCAACGCAAAATTGGCTGGAATTGAGATCGGACGCCATGTCACGTTTGGAGAGCCCCTGATGTGCCTAAACAGTGGAAACCCCCCAATTCTAACTCCAACCCTAACCCCAACACACCCCTAATACATTTTTTTATTTTATTATTTTTCCTTAACTAAGGGGGTGATAAAGGGGGGTTTGATTTACTATTTATAGCGGGTTTTTATGTTTGGCAGCTGTCACACGCTAAAAGACGCTTTTTATTGCAAAAAATAGTTTTTTATTTACATAAAGAAATAAATTTATTGGGGAATATTTTTTTCTTTATTTAAGAATTTTTTTTTAAATTATTTTTACATGTTAAAAAAAAAAATTAACTTTTTCACTTTGTCCCAGGGTGGGACATCACTATATAGTGTCAGATTGGTGATCTGACAGTTTGCATAGCACTCTGACAGATCAGCAATCTGACAGGCACTGCAGGAGGCTTTCTCAGCGCCTACTCTCAGCAGGCACTGAGAAGCCACCTCCCTGCAGGACCTGGAAGGACCCCGCTGCCATCTTGGATCCGGGGGCTTGCAGGGAGGAGGCCCTCGGAACAACGTGATCACATCGTGCTGTTTTGCTTGTCTAAGGGAAGCACGCAGGGAGCCCCTTCCCTGCTCGATGCTTCCCTATGCCGCCTGAACACTGCGATCATGTTAGTGTCAGGAGCAGTCCGTGACCGCTCTTGTCATTTAGTGCTGGGTGTCAGCTGTGAGAATCAGCTGACACTCGGCCACACTCACTGGTCGCATATGGCGTACTATCCCGTCACTGTCATACGAGCCCAGGTCACCTGGATGAGATAGTACGTCGAGTCAGAAAGTCAGGGGAGAGAGAGTGACAGACCCGCACTACACATGGAGGAGAGAGAGTGACAAACCCTGCACTACACATGGAGGAGAGAGAGTGACAGACCCTGCACTACACATGGGGAGAGAGAGTGAGACCTGCATACACATGGGAGAGAGGACAGCCAGCACTACACATGGAGGAGAGAGAGTGACAGACCCGCACTACACATGGAGGAGAGAGAGTGACAGACCCGCACTACACATGGGGGAGAGAGAGTGACAGACCCGCACTACACATGGAGGAGAGAGAGTGACAGACCCGCACTACACATGGAGGAGAGAGAGTGACAGACCCCGCACTACACATGGAGGAGAGAGAGTGACAGACCCTGCACTACACATGGAGGAGAGAGAGTGACAGTCCCGCACTCACATGGAGGAGGAGAGAGTGACAGACCCTGCACTACACATGGAGGGAGAGAGGTGACAGTCCCGCACTACACATGGAGGAGAGAGAGTGACAGACCCTGCACTACACATGGAGGAGAGAGAGTGACAGTCCCCGCACTACACATGGAGGGAGAGAGTGACAGACCCTGCACTACACATGGAGGAGAGAGAGTGACAGACCCTGCACTACACATGGAGGAGAGAGAGTGACAGACCTGCACTACACATGGGGGAGAGAGAGTGACAGACCCCGCACTACACATGGAGGAGAGAGAGTGACAGACCTGCACTACACATGGGGGAGAGAGAGTGACGACCCGCACTACACTGGAGGAGTTGAGAGTGGACAGACCCGCCACACATGGAGGAGAGGAGGGACAAGACCCGCTCACATGGTATGGAGGAGGTGGCAGAACTGCCTACACATGCGGGGCAGAGGAGTGGGACAGGGACCCGCACTCACATGATTAAGAGAGGGTATGAAGCCCTGCACTATCACAGGAGGGGATAGGTGGACAGGAACCCGTCTAAATGGGGGAGCTAGAGGACAGAATTTCCTCGCACTAACGCATGGGGATGGAAGTGACAGTCCCACACTACACATGGAGGAGAGAGAGTGACAGACCTGCATACACATGGGGAGAGAGAGTGACAGACCCGCACTACACATGGAGGAGAGAGAGTGACAGACCCCGCACTACACATGGAGGAGAGAGAGTGACAGACCCCGCACTACACATGGGGAGAGAGAGTGACAGACCCCGCACTACACATGGAGGAGAGGGGGTGACAGACCCTGCACTACACATGGAGGAGAGAGAGTGACAGACCCTGCACTACACATGGAGGAGAGAGAGTGACAGACCCTGCACTACACATGGGGAGAGAGAGTGACAGACCCGAACTAACATTTTTTTTTTTTTTTTTTTTTTTTTTTTTTTTTTTTTTTTGGAGGAGAGAGAGTGACAGACCCGCACTACACATGGAGGAGAGAGAGTGACAGACCCCGCACTACACATGGAGGAGAGAGAGTGACAGACCCCGCACTACACATGGAGGAGAGAGAGTGACAGACCCCACATACACATGGAGGAGAGAGAGTGACAGACCTGCACTACACATGGAGGAGAGAGAGTGACAGACCCCGCACTACACATGGAGGAGAGAGAGTGACAGACCCTGCACTACACATGGGGAGAGACAGTGACAGTCCCGCACTACACATACTACACATGGAGGAGAGAGAGTGACAGACCTGCACTACACATGGAGGAGAGAGAGTGACGACCTGCACTACACATGGAGGAGAGAGAGTGACAGACCCGCACTACACATGGAGGAGAGAGAGTGACAGACCGCACATACACATGGAGGAGAGAGAGTGACAGACCCTCGCACTACACTGGAGGAGAGAGTGGACAGACCTGCACTACACATGGAGGAGAGAGAGTGACAGACCCGCACTACACATGGAGGAGAGAGGTGACAGACCCGCACTAACATGGAGGAGAGAGTGACAGACCCTGCACTACACATGGAGGAGAGAGAGACAGACCCTGCACTACACATGGAGGAGAGAGTGACAGACCCTGCACTACACATGGAGGAGAGGAGTGACAGACCTGCACTACACATGGAGGGAGAGAGTGACAGACCCTGCACTACACATGGAGGAGAGAGTGACAGACCCTGCACTACACATGGAGGAGAGAGAGTGACAGACCCTGCACTACACATGGAGGAGAGAGTGACAGACCCCGCACTACACATGGAGGAGAGAGAGTGACAGACCCTGCACTACACATGGAGGAGAGAGTGACAGACCCGCACTACACATGGAGGAGAGAGTGGACAGACCCTGCACTACACATGGAGGAGAGAGAGTGACAGACCCGCACTACACATGGGGAGAGAGAGTGACAGACCCTGCACTACACATGGAGGAGAGAGTGACAGACCCGCACTACACATGGAGGAGAGAAGTGACAGACCCTGCACTATCACATGAGGAGAGAGAGTGACAGACCCTGCACTACACATGGAGGAGAGAGTGACAGACCCGCACTACACATGGAGGAGAGAGAGTGACAGACCCTGCACTACACATGGAGGAGAGAGAGTGACAGACCCGCACTACACATGGAGGAGAGAGAGTGACAGACCGCACTACACATGGAGGAGAGAGTGAGCCCCGTCAAGAGAGAGAGTGACAGACCACACCATGGAGGAGAGAGAGTGACAGACCCGCATACACATGGAGGAGAGAGAGTGACAGACCCTGCACTACACATGGAGGAGAGAGAGTGACAGACCCTGCACTACACATGGAGGAGAGAGAGTGACAGACCCCGCACTACACATGGAGGAGAGAGAGTGACAGACCCGCACTACACATGGAGGAGAGAGAGTGACAGACCCTGCACTACACATGGAGGAGAGAGTGACAGACCCGCACTACATGGAGGAGAGAGGACAGACCCGCACTACACATGGAGAGAGAGAGAGTGACAGACGCACTCACTAATGGAAGGAGAGGAGAGTGACAGACCCTGCACTACACATGGAGGAGAGAGTGACAGACCCGCACTACACATGGAGGAGAGAGAGTGACAGACCCCGCACTACACATGGGGAGAGAGAGTGACAGACCCTGCACTACACATGGAGGAAGAGAGAGTGACAGACCCGCACTACACATGGAGAGAGAGAGTGACAGACCCTGCACTACACATGGAGGAGAGAGAGTGACAGACCCAAGACCCGCATACCATGGAGGAGAGAGTGACAGACCCGCACTACACATGGGGAGAGAGAGTGACAGACCCCGCACTACACATGGAGGAGAGAGTGACAGACCCGCACTACACATGGGGAGAGAGTGACAGACCGCACTACACATGGGGGAGAGAGAGTGACAGACCCGCACTACACATGGAGAGAGAGTGACAGACCCCGCATACACATGGAGGAGAGAGAGTGACAGACCCGCACTACACATGGAGGAGAGAGGTGACAGACCCGCATACACATGGAGGGGAGAGTGACAGACCCGCACTACACATGGAGAGAGAGTGACAGACCCGCATACACATGGAGAGAGAGTGACAGACCCCGCACTACAATGGGGAGAGAGTGACAGACCCGCACTACACATGGAGGAGAGAGAGTGACAGACCGCACTACACATGGAGGAGAGAGAGAAAGGGTGACAGACCCCATACACATGAGGAGAAGGTGACAGACCCGCACTACACTGGAGGAGAGAGGTGACAGACCGCATACACTGGGAGGAGGTGCAGACCCCTACAATGGGGAGAGAGAGTGACAGACCTGCACTACACATGGAGGAGAGAGAGTGACAGACCCGCACTACACATGGAGGAGAGTGAGAGATGGGAAGACCCTGCACTACACATGGAGAAGAGGGACAGACCCGCACTACACATGGGGAGAGGTGACAGACCCGCACTACACATGGGAGGTAGACGGAGAGAGAGTGACAGACCGCACTACACAGGGGAGGAGAGTGACGACCCGCACTACACATGGAGGAGAGAGTGACAGACCGCATCAATGGAGGGAGAGTGACAGACCCGCACTACACATGGAGGAGAAGAGTGACAGACCGCACACACATGGAGAGAGTGAGCCGACTCAAGGGGGAGAGAGTGACAGACCCGCACTACACATGGGGAGAGTGACAGACCCACTACACATGGGGAAGGAGTGACAGACCCGCACTACACATGGAGGAGAGAGAGTGACAGACCGCACTACACATGGAGGAGAGAGGACAGACCGCATAACATGGGGAGAGAGTGACAGACCCGCACTACACATGGAGGAGAGAGAGGACGACCGCATACACATGGAGGAGAGAGTGACAGACCCGCACTACAATGGAGGAGAGAGAGTGACAGACCCGCACTACACATGGAGGAGAGATGACAGCCCTGCACTAAAGAGAGAGAGTGACAGACCCCATACACATGGAGGAGAAGAGTGACAGACCCGCACTACACATGGAGGAGAGAGAGTGACAGACCCGCACTACACATGGAGGAGAGAGAGTGACAGACCCGCACTACAGGGAGAGAGAGTGAAGACCCCTACATGGGGAGAGAACCCACAACTGGGAGATGAAACCATAACATGGGGAGGGTGCCACTCCATGGGAGAAGTGAAGACGCATCCAGAATAAGACAAGGGAGTGCCCATAAGGGAGAGAGTGACAGACGCATCCGGGAGAGTACGACGCCTCAAGGGAAGGTGAAGACTACTCCATGGGAGAGGACAGACGACTATGAAGAGAGGACAATGAGGAGAGACAGACCCCTAATGAGAGAGTAACGCATAATGAGAGAGGGACGACCGCAACATGAAGTGACACCGCATAATGGAAAGTGACAACCGCCACAGGGGAGAGAGGACAGAGCAACTGGGATGAGACCGCACACTGGAGGAAGAGTGCGCCATACATGGGGAAAGTCGACCATACATAGGGCGACCCAACATGGGGAGACGCCCCATAACTGGGAAGTACAGCCGCACTCAGGAGAATCGACCGCTACCAGGAGGGACGACGCACCTGGGAGAGGAGACCATAACATGGAGAGAGAGACAGCGCACAACTGAGGAGGAGACCGTAAATGGGAGAGATGCGACGCATACATGGGAGAGGTGAACCCCTACAATGGGAGGAGGACAGCCGCATACACAGGAGGAAGCGACCGCAACCTGGGAGAGTGACAGACCCGCACTACACATGGGGAGAGAGGACAGACCGCACTACACATGGGGGAGAGAGTGACAGACCCCGCACTACACATGGAGGAGAGAAAGTGACAGACCACGCACTACACATGGAGGAGAGAGTGACAGACCCTGCACTACACATGGAGGAGAGAGTGACAGACTCCGCACTACACATGGAAGAGAGAGAGTGACAGACCCTGCACTACACATGGGGGAGAGAGAGTGACAGACCCCGCACTACACATGGAGGAGAGAGTGACAGACCCCGCACTACACATGGAGGAGAGAGAGTGACAGACCCTGCACTACACATGGAGGAGAGAGTGACAGACCCCGCACTACACATGGAGGAGAGAGAGTGACAGACCCCGCACTACACATGGAGGAGAGAGAGTGACAGACCCTGCACTACACATGGAGGAGAGAGAGTGACAGACCCTGCACTACACATGGAGGAGAGAGTGACAGACCCCGCACTACACATGGAGGAGAGAGAGTGACAGACCCCGCACTACACATGGAGGAGAGAGAGTGACAGACCCTGCACTACACATGGAGGAGAGAGAGTGACAGACCCTGCACTACACATGGGGGAGAGAGTGACAGACCCTGCACTACACATGGAGGAGAGAGAGTGACAGACCCTGCACTACACATGGAGGAGAGAGAGTGACAGACCCTGCACTACACATGGAGGAGAGAGAGTGACAGACCCTGCACTACTCATGGAGGAGAGAGTGACAGACCCCGCACTACACATGGAGGAGAGAGAGTGACAGACCCTGCACTACACATGGGGGAGAGAGTGACAGACCCTGCACTACACATGGAGGAGAGAGAGTGACAGACCCTGCACTACACATGGAGGAGAGAGAGTGACAGACCCTGCACTACACATGGAGGAGAGAGAGTGACAGACCCTGCACTACTCATGGAGGAGAGAGTGACAGACCCTGCACTACACATGGAGGAGAGAGTGACAGACCTTGCACTACACATGGAGGAGAGAGAGTGACAGACCCTGCACTACACATGGGAGAGAGAGTGACAGACCCCGCTCTACACATGGAGGAGAGAGAGTGACAGACCACGCACTACACATGGAGGAGAGAGAGTGACAGATGACGCGCACATGGTACCAGGGCTATGGGGTACTCGGCACCGAGCCTATGGAAATCTATGGGGAATGTCACTGGCAGCAGGACTCGGTCCGTGGCCCTGGGCGGTCATGCAATGGGGGATATTTACAGGGGATTATAAAGATAGATAGTTTGTGACGCCACCTGTGGTTTCTGATCAAATAGACCAGGGCTGCAGGGTGAATCTTCTGAGGGGATGTTATTAAGCAGCTAGATGTTAAGTCCCCCACAGGTGGGACTGTTCCCTCAAAGTCTATGGTGGTGCAAGGGGTAGGCAATAAGTCAGTCTCACACAAGTCGTTCTCTTTCCATACCTTTACTTTAGATGGTTGCAGGTATGTCCCGGGAAGCTGGTCAGGTTGGAGAATGCACATTCAGGGAATTGCTGAGCAGGTTTGAGGCCTCCTTTACCTTTGAAATATATGTGAGTCCTAACTTGCATGAAGTCAAGTTTTACTCTGAATGCAACAACTACGCCCGGCCGACATTGTGGTAGAGCCTTCTCTGTCTCTGATAATCATATGTTTGAAAGAACTAAGTCGTTGTGGCTGATCAGGCCGACTCCGTCCCGTTCTCCCTGACTCCAGTTACGTATCAACGCTTAGGGCTACCTTCTGTGACTTGAAGTCCAGCAAGGATTCCGGTGTTTCTTATTACTAGTCGTGAAGTACTAGCAATTCTTCGGACCCCGGTGTCCGGTCAATTTAGTGAAGGTGATCTGTCACCTTGATCACTTGTCCTTCTTTCTCCACTCGCCTGTCGCCCTGCTCTTGCCCTTAACATAAGCACGGTAGCAGTGGGTGTAGTAGTCAGCTTTCCTTCTAGTGCTCACTGACCTGTTCTCAGTTGCCTCGTTGTTATAACTGCAGTAGTTCCCTTCCTTCTTTCCTTCCAGACTCTGTCCAGAGCAGCTCACAGGACGTTCCGTCAGACTGTATACACGCTGTAGCTCCGAGAGTCACTTTCCACTTTCTAGAGAACACAGGCAGCTTACTCTGAGGTAAATGCTTCAGATTCAGATGTAACTCTGACTAGGCTAGAGTGATTCCTTCCCACTCGTACTAGCCTCCACTTCTGTACAAGGTGAGCTACGTGAGCTCTGTCAGGTTTCAGTCTTATCTCCTCTCCTCCACCAACTCACTGACTTGAAACTGAAACTAGAATGGCTACTGCTACGTCACACTAACTTAAATAATCTAAGTTGCCCTCTGGTGGCTGTGTTGGGAAGTGTGCGTGAATGAATATCAGGCTTCACAATTACCTTTCTTGTGCATTCTCCTGGAAACATGTGTGCCACGCGCAGCTGGGCCACACATCCCCCCTAGTTAAACTCAGCACTCCCGGGCTGAAATAGAAAAGAAAAATATTTTTGTTTTGCATATAACATCAACATTTAACTCATCCCTTGTGGGAGGTAAGGACTCTTGAACGTTACAATGTATACAATGGACATTAGAAAAATATCAAAATACTGTTCACATAAATATATAAGACAAGATTCTTGTGGAGGACCCGCACCAAAAACCTCCCACGTAGGTCCTGGGTGGGCTGCAGGACTTCTCTTCTGCAGACCTCACTCTAGGCCACACCATACGGGTTTTTCTTCAGAGGTAGTAAGGCTTTTATGTAAAACCAAGATGGGGCACCGAAGTGCGAACTATTTACAATGAAAGTTTTTGGGCTGGCACAGTCCACAGCCACGCAGTCCTTGCACAATAAAACATTTCAAATTTTGAAAATCACACTAATGCTTCACATTAACTCCTTTTAAATATTCCACATTACCCAACTGGGGTATTCTATGCAAACTATGCAAACATCATCACATTTGGCAAATAACATTATCAAACATCTTTCACAATATTAATAAAGTGCAAATTCTCTAACTTTATACAGGTGCAGTAAACCCGATCTGGGTCCTACTGGTTTTCTTCTTTCTTGCAGATATTAAGGACGTCTTCCATTCCTGGGGCTGGAACGACGCAGTGCGTTTTCGAATGCATAACAAACAAGTCATGGCCTGCAATCTGCGTTTGCGTTGCCACAGTTCTTGTGCGTTCCACTTGGGACCTCACGGGTGCCTCATGCAGGTACAAATCTTCCATAGAAGATGCAGGCTTGTGCTGTGATTTAGCTGAGGACGCACCATCCGGTTGCGTTGCAGAATAGGACGCACAATCCTGATGCACTGCTGGGTAGGATGCAGGTGTCTGCAGTGGCGCAGTTGAGGTTGCAGGTTGTGGTGCTGGGTAAGATCTTGATGCAGAAGAGGACGCAGGTTGCGATGCTGGTGCACGGCCGGGTGCTATTGGAGCTGGGTCTCGGGACGCTGTGGCATGATGTAGATTACCGGCGTCGGGGACGGGGTCGCTGACACGGGTGACGTTTAAGGCATACCACCCTTTAAGTCCCCAGTGCCGCGTATAGCTGACGATGTCCCCATTCATAAGATCCCTTCCCGGGTGGCCCATGGGCAGATGCGATTCCACATCCCGGCGACTAACGAATACTCCTTGGTATAGGCCTGGCTCATGGATGAAGCCCCAGCCCTTGCGGAGTTTAAAATCGCTAACGCACCTGACGCCGCGGCTCCCGGAGCGTACCTTTATCCCTCCGGACATTCTCCTTGTCGGCGAGGAACTCCTCCTGGTACCGCTGACGGAACTGCTGCACCTCTCTCTGCTCCTGCTGGCGTCGCTGCTCCTGCTCACTGCGTCCCCATTCGTTATCGGTCTGGATGTCATAGGTCACATCGTCCAGATACTCCATCACGTCCCAGTCGACCTCCATCATGGACGGCTGGCTTCCCTCCGGTGTCCCTACGTGGGGGACTGCATTCCGCTGCGGCCTCCAGGCCTGGCTGGCATTCCGGAACGAGCAGGGCCTCCTCAGCCTCCGTCCCTCCGACCGGATCATCGGTGGAGTCGGGATCAGCTCTTTCGGGGCCGGCCTCCGGTTTCTCATCAGCCGCTGGCTGTGGTGGCACAGGGAGCACAGGTAATGGCTTTGTTTCTGGGGGAGAGAGCATTGCGTCCCACAGCAGCCGCTGTTTCCGGGCACGCCAGCTTCTCTCCGTCTCATCCATCTCTTCACGGCGCTGAATCCTGTCCCTGAGCACCGCATTCACCTCCTCTAATTCCAGCATGATTTGGTTAGTGTCCCGACCTGGGGACGGCTCCGGTACAGGCGGCAGCTCTTCTGGGAACGGGGCCTGCGCGCCGCCGCTCCTCCACACGGCGTCTCCTGTCCTTCCGCCATCTCTCTCCAGGCCAGACTGTGTCTTCCATCTGGAACAGCCTGGTCTCTTCCGTGGAGGCGGGATTTGCGCTTCCTCTTCTTGGCATAGAAAATAAAGAGGAGGCGGATCTCTTTAGCAGTGGGGCAGGCTCTCACATTATAGTAGCATTTGGAGAGGGCGCCCATTGCTTTCGCGCCACAGGGGGGCACGCCCACGAATGCACGCCCACCTTCTTCACCAGCGCCTCAGGGCGCGAATATGGCAGCAAAATGGCGCCAAAAATCACAAAAATAGCAAACAGTCTTTTTGCACAAAACAGTTCAATAGGCACACAGGACTCACATCCAGTAAGCTTCGGATCCTGTTCGTGACGCCAAAGATGACGCGCACATGGTACCAGGGCTATGGGGTACTCGGCACCGAGCCCATGGAAATCTATGGGGAATGTCACTGGCAGCAGGACTCGGTCCGTGGCCCTGGGCGGTCATGCAATGGGGGATATTTACAGGGGATTATAAAGATAGATAGTTTGTGACGCCACCTGTGGTTTCTGATTAAATAGACCAGGGCTGCAGGGTGAATCTTCTGAGGGATGTTATTAAGCAGCTAGATGTTAAGTCCCCCACAGGTGGGACTGTTCCCTCAAAGTCTATGGTGGTGCAAGGGGTAGGCAATAAGTCAGTCTCACACAAGTCGTTCTCTTTCCATACCTTTACTGTAGATGGTTGCAGGTATGTCCCGGGAAGCTGGTCAGGTTGGAGAATGCACATTCAGGGAATTGCTGAGCAGGTTTGAGGCCTCCTTTACCTTTGAAATATATGTGAGTCCTAACTTGCATGAAGTCAAGTTTTACTCTGAATGCAACAACTACGCCCGGCCGACATTGTGGTAGAGCCTTCTCTGTCTCTGATAATCAGATGTTTGAAAGAACTAAGTCGTTGTGGCTGATCAGGCCGACTCCGTCCCGTTCTCCCTGACTCCAGTTACGTATCAACGCTTAGGGCTACCTTCTGTGACTTGAAGTCCAGCAAGGATTCCGGTGTTTCTTATTACTAGTCGTGAAGTACTAGCAATGCTTCGGACCCCGGTGTCCGGTCAATTTAGTGAAGGTGATCTGTCACCTTGATCACTTGTCCTTCTTTCTCCACTCGCCTGTCGCCCTGCTCTTGCCCTTAACATAAGCACGGTAGCAGTGGGTGTAGTAGTCAGCTTTCCTTCTAGTGCTCACTGACCTGTTCTCAGTTGCCTCGTTGTTATAACTGCAGTAGTTCCCTTCCTTCTTTCCTTCCAGACTCTGTCCAGAGCAGCTCACAGGACGTTCCGTCAGACTGTATACACGCTGTAGCTCCGAGAGTCACTTTCCACTTTCTAGAGAACACAGGCAGCTTACTCTGAGGTAAATGCTTCAGATTCAGATGTAACTCTGACTAGGCTAGAGTGATTCCTTCCCACTCGTACTAGCCTCCACTTCTGTACAAGGTGAGCTACGTGAGCTCTGTCAGGTTTCAGTCTTATCTCCTCTCCTCCACCAACTCACTGACTTGAAACTGAAACTAGAATGGCTACTGCTACGTCACAGTAACTTAAATAATCTAAGTTGCCCTCTGGTGGCTGTGTTGGGAAGTGTGCGTGAATGAATATCAGGCTTCACAATTACCTTTCTTGTGCATTCTCCTGGAGACATGTGTGCCACGCGCAGCTGGGCCACACATCCCCCCTAGTTAAACTCAGCACTCCCGGGCTGAAATAGAAAAGAAAAATATTTTTGTTTTGCATATAACATCAACATTTAACTCATCCCTTGTGGGAGGTAAGGACTCTTGAACGTTACAATGTATACAATGGACATTAGAAAAATATCAAAATACTGTTCACATAAATATATAAGACAAGATTCTTGTGGAGGACCCGCACCAAAAACCTCCCACGTAGGTCCTGGGTGGGCTGCAGGACTTCTCTTCTGCAGACCTCACTCTAGGCCACACCATACGGGTTTTTCTTCAGAGGTAGTAAGGCTTTTATGTAAAACCAAGATGGGGCACCGAAGTGCGAACTATTTACAATGAAAGTTTTTGGGCTGGCACAGTCCACAGCCACGCAGTCCTTGCACAATAAAACATTTCAAATTTTGAAAATCACACTAATGCTTCACATTAACTCCTTTTAAATATTCCACATTACCCAACTGGGGTATTCTATGCAAACTATGCAAACATCATCACATTTGGCAAATAACATTATCAAACATCTTTCACAATATTAATAAAGTGCAAATTCTCTAACTTTATACAGGTGCAGTAAACCCGATCTGGGTCCTACTGGTTTTCTTCTTTCTTGCAGATATTAAGGACGTCTTCCATTCCTGGGGCTGGAACGACGCAGTGCGTTTTCGAATGCATAACAAACAAGTCATGGCCTGCAATCTGCGTTTGCGTTGCCACAGTTCTTGTGCGTTCCACTTGGGACCTCACGGGTGCCTCATGCAGGTACAAATCTTCCATAGAAGATGCAGGCTTGTGCTGTGATTTAGCTGAGGACGCACCATCCGGTTGCGTTGCAGAATAGGACGCACAATCCTGATGCACTGCTGGGTAGGATGCAGGTGTCTGCAGTGGCGCAGTTGAGGTTGCAGGTTGTGGTGCTGGGTAAGATCTTGATGCAGAAGAGGACGCAGGTTGCGATGCTGGTGCACGGCCGGGTGCTATTGGAGCTGGGTCTCGGGACGCTGTGGCATGATGTAGATTACCGGCGTCGGGGACGGGGTCGCTGACACGGGTGACGTTTAAGGCATACCACCTTTTAAGTCCCCAGTGCCGCGTATAGCTGACGATGTCCCCATTCATAAGATCCCTTCCCGGGTGGCCCATGGGCAGATGCGATTCCACATCCCGGCGACTAACGAATACTCCTTGGTATAGGCCTGGCTCATGGATGAAGCCCCAGCCCTTGCGGAGTTTAAAATCGCTAACGCACCTGACGCCGCGGCTCCCGGAGCGTACCTTTATCCCTCCGGACATTCTCCTTGTCGGCGAGGAACTCCTCCTGGTACCGCTGACGGAACTGCTGCACCTCTCTCTGCTCCTGCTGGCGTCGCTGCTCCTGCTCACTGCGTCCCCATTCGTTATCGGTCTGGATGTCATAGGTCACATCGTCCAGATACTCCATCACGTCCCAGTCGACCTCCATCATGGACGGCTGGCTTCCCTCCGGTGTCCCTACGTGGGGGACTGCATTCCGCTGCGGCCTCCAGGCCTGGCTGGCATTCCGGAACGAGCAGGGCCTCCTCAGCCTCCGTCCCTCCGACCGGATCATCGGTGGAGTCGGGATCAGCTCTTTCGGGGCCGGCCTCCGGTTTCTCATCAGCCGCTGGCTGTGGTGGCACAGGGAGCACAGGTAATGGCTTCGTTTCTGGGGGAGAGAGCATTGCGTCCCACAGCAGCCGCTGTTTCCGGGCACGCCAGCTTCTCTCCGTCTCATCCATCTCTTCACGGCGCTGAATCCTGTCCCTGAGCACCGCATTCACCTCCTCTAATTCCAGCATGATTTGGTTAGTGTCCCGACCTGGGGACGGCTCCGGTACAGGCGGCAGCTCTTCTGGGGAACGGGGCCTGCGCGCCGCCGCTCCTCCACACAGCGTCTCCTGTCCTTCCGCCATCTCTCTCCAGGCCAGACTGTGTCTTTCATCTGGAACAGCCTGGTCTCTTCCGTGGAGGCGGGATTTGCGCTTCCTCTTCTTGGCATAGAAAATAAAGAGGAGGCGGATCTCTTTAGCAGTGGGGCAGGCTCTCACATTATAGTAGCATTTGGAGAGGGCGCCCATTGCTTTCGCGCCACAGGGGGGGCACGCCCACGAATGCACGCCCACCTTCTTCACCAGCGCCTCAGGGCGCGAATATGGCGGCAAAATGGCGCCAAAAATCACAAAAATAGCAAACAGTCTTTTTGCACAAAACAGTTCAATAGGCACACAGGACTCACATCCAGTAAGCTTCGGATCCTGTTCGTGACGCCAAAGATGACGCGCACATGGTACCAGGGCTATGGGGTACTCGGCACCGAGCCCATGGAAATCTATGGGGAATGTCACTGGCAGCAGGACTCGGTCCGTGGCCCTGGGCGGTCATGCAATGGGGGATATTTACAGGGGATTATAAAGATAGATAGTTTGTGACGCCACCTGTGGTTTCTGATTAAATAGACCAGCGCTGCAGGGTGAATCTTCTGAGGGGATGTTATTAAGCAGCTAGATGTTAAGTCCCCCACAGGTGGGACTGTTCCCTCAAAGTCTATGGTGGTGCAAGGGGTAGGCAATAAGTCAGTCTCACACAAGTCGTTCTCTTTCCATACCTTTACTGTAGATGGTTGCAGGTATGTCCCGGGAAGCTGGTCAGGTTGGAGAATGCACATTCAGGGAATTGCTGAGCAGGTTTGAGGCCTCCTTTACCTTTGAAATATATGTGAGTCCTAACTTGCATGAAGTCAAGTTTTACTCTGAATGCAACAACTACGCCCGGCCGACATTGTGGTAGAGCCTTCTCTGTCTCTGATAATCAGATGTTTGAAAGAACTAAGTCGTTGTGGCTGATCAGGCCGACTCCGTCCCGTTCTCCCTGACTCCAGTTACGTATCAACGCTTAGGGCTACCTTCTGTGACTTGAAGTCCAGCAAGGATTCCGGTGTTTCTTATTACTAGTCGTGAAGTACTAGCAATGCTTCGGACCCCGGTGTCCGGTCAATTTAGTGAAGGTGATCTGTCACCTTGATCACTTGTCCTTCTTTCTCCACTCGCCTGTCGCCCTGCTCTTGCCCTTAACATAAGCACGGTAGCAGTGGGTGTAGTAGTCAGCTTTCCTTCTAGTGCTCACTGACCTGTTCTCAGTTGCCTCGTTGTTATAACTGCAGTAGTTCCCTTCCTTCTTTCCTTCCAGACTCTGTCCAGAGCAGCTCACAGGACGTTCCGTCAGACTGTATACACGCTGTAGCTCCGAGAGTCACTTTCCACTTTCTAGAGAACACAGGCAGCTTACTCTGAGGTAAATGCTTCAGATTCAGATGTAACTCTGACTAGGCTAGAGTGATTCCTTCCCACTCGTACTAGCCTCCACTTCTGTACAAGGTGAGCTACGTGAGCTCTGTCAGGTTTCAGTCTTATTTCCTCTCCTCCACCAACTCACTGACTTGAAACTGAAACTAGAATGGCTACTGCTACGTCACAGTAACTTAAATAATCTAAGTTGCCCTCTGGTGGCTGTGTTGGGAAGTGTGCGTGAATGAATATCAGGCTTCACAATTACCTTTCTTGTGCATTCTCCTGGAGACATGTGTGCCACGCGCAGCTGGGCCACACATCCCCCCCTAGTTAAACTCAGCACTCCCGGGCTGAAATAGAAAAGAAAAATATTTTTGTTTTGCATATAACATCAACATTTAACTCATCCCTTGTGGGAGGTAAGGACTCTTGAACGTTACATTGTATACAATGGACATTAGAAAAATATCAAAATACTGTTCACATAAATATATAAGACAAGATTCTTGTGGAGGACCCGCACCAAAAACCTCCCACGTAGGTCCTGGGTGGGCTGCAGGACTTCTCTTCTGCAGACCTCACTCTAGGCCACACCATACAGGTTTTTCTTCAGAGGTAGTAAGGCTTTTATGTAAAACCAAGATGGGGCACCGAAGTGCGAACTATTTACAATGAAAGTTTTTGGGCTGGCACAGTCCACAGCCACGCAGTCCTTGCACAATAAAACATTTCAAATTTTGAAAATCACACTAATGCTTCACATTAACTCCTTTTAAATATTCCACATTACCCAACTGGGGTATTCTATGCAAACTATGCAAACATCATCACATTTGGCAAATAACATTATCAAACATCTTTCACAATATTAATAAAGTGCAAATTCTCTAACTTTATACAGGTGCAGTAAACCCGATCTGGGTCCTACTGGTTTTCTTCTTTCTTGCAGATATTAAGGACGTCTTCCATTCCTGGGGCTGGAACGACGCAGTGCGTTTTCGAATGCATAACAAACAAGTCATGGCCTGCAATCTGCGTTTGCGTTGCCACAGTTCTTGTGCGTTCCACTTGGGACCTCACGGGTACCTCATGCAGGTACAAATCTTCCATAGAAGACGCAGGCTTGTGCTGTGATTTAGCTGAGGACGCACCATCCGGTTGCGTTGCAGAATAGGACGCACAATCCTGATGCACTGCTGGGTAGGATGCAGGTGTCTGCAGTGGCGCAGTTGAGGTCGCAGGTTGTGGTGCTGGGTAAGATCTTGATGCAGAAGAGGACGCAGGTTGCGATGCTGGTGCACGGCCGGGTGCTATTGGAGCTGGGTCTCGGGACGCTGTGACATGATGTAGATTACCGGCGTCGGGGACGGGGTCGCTGACACGGGTGACGTTTAAGGCATACCACCCTTTAAGTCCCAGTGCCGCGTATAGCTGACGATGTCCCCATTCATAAGATCCCTTCCCGGGTGGCCCATGGGCAGATGCGATTCCACATCCCGGCGACTAACGAATACTCCTTGGTATAGGCCTGGCTCATGGATGAAGCCCCAGCCCTTGCGGAGTTTAAAATCGCTAACGCACCCCTGACGCCGCGGCTCCCGGAGCGTACCTTTATCCCTCCGGACATTCTCCTTGTCGGCGAGGAACTCCTCCTGGTACCGCTGACGGAACTGCTGCACCTCTCTGCTCCTGCTCACTGCGTCCCCATTCGTTATCGGTCTGGAAGTCATAGGTCACATCGTCCAGATACTCCATCACGTCCCAGTCGACCTCCATCATGGACGGCTGGCTTCCCTCCGGTGTCCCTACCGGGGGACTGCATTCCGCTGCGGCCTCCAGGCCTGGCTGGCATTCCGGAACGAGCAGGGCCTCTTCAGCCTCCGTCCCTCCGACCGGATCATCGGTGGAGTCGGGATCAGCTCTTTCGGGGCCGGCCTCCGGTTTCTCATCAGCCGCTGGCTGTGGTGGCACAGGGAGCACAGGTAATGGCTTCGTTTCTGGGGGAGAGAGCATTGCGTCCCACAGCAGCCGCTGTTTCCGGACACGCCAGCTTCTCTCCGTCTCATCCATCTCTTCACGGCGCTGAATCATGTCCCTGAGCACCGCATTCACCTCCTCTAATTCCAGCATGATTTGGTTAGTGTCCCGACCTGGGGACGGCTCCGGTACAGGCGGCAGCTCTTCTGGGGAACGGGGCCTGCGCGCCGCCGCTCCTCCACACAGCGTCTCCTGTCCCTCCGCCATCTCGCTCCAGGCCAGACTGTGTCTTCCATCTGGAACAGCCTGGTCTCTTCCGTGGAGGCGGGATTTGCGCTTCCTCTTCTTGGCATAGAAAATAAAGAGGAGGCGGATCTCTTTAGCAGTGGGGCAGGCTCTCACATTATAGTAGCATTTGGAGAGTGCGCCCATTGCTTTCGCGCCACAGGGGGGGGCACGCCCACGAATGCACGCCCACCTTCTTCACCAGCGCCTCAGGGCGCGAATATGGCGGCAAAATGGCGGAAAATGGCGCCAAAAATCACAAAAATAGCAAACAGTCTTTTTGCACAAAACAGTTCAATAGGCACACAGGACTCACATCCAGTAAGCTTCGGATCCTGTTCGTGACGCCAAAGATGACGCGCACATGGTACCAGGGCTATGGGGTACTCGGCACCGAGCCCATGGAAATCTATGGGGAATGTCACTGGCAGCAGGACTCGGTCCGTGGCCCTGGGCGGTCATGCAATGGGGGATATTTACAGGGGATTATAAAGATAGATAGTTCGTGACGCCACCTGTGGTTTCTGATCAAATAGACCAGCGCTGCAGGGTGAATCTTCTGAGGGGATGTTATTAAGCAGCTAGATGTTAAGTCCCCCACAGGTGGGACTGTTCCCTCAAAGTCTATGGTGGTGCAAGGTGTAGGCAATAAGTCAGTCTCACACAAGTCGTTCTCTTTCCATACCTTTAAGGGTATGCCACACTAAACAACATCGCTAACGGGATCGCTAAAAAACGTCACCATTTAGCGATCCCGTTAGCGATGTTGTTGTGTGCGGCATCTGCCAGCGACGAGCTTCCTGCTGTGATCTCGCTCGTCGCTGGAATCGTTCCGGACCCTATTTTCGTCGCTGGCGCCCCGCTGGTAAGTATCTAATCGCTGAGTGTGGCACCTTTTTTAGCGATTTAGCGGTACTTTTGTACCGCTAAAGTCGTTAAGGAGATCGCTAACCGCGATAGCGTCCTAACGACATCGCTAAAATAGGTAGCTACTAGCGATATAGAAACAATCCCGCTAGCGATCTCATTAGTATGCGACGCTAACGAGATCGCTAGCGGGATTGTGTAGTGTGGCAGTACCTTTACTGTAGATGGTTGCAGGTATGTCCCGGGAAGCTGGTCAGGTTGGAGAATGCACATTCAGGGAATTGCTGAGCAGGTTTGAGGCCTCCTTTACTTTTGAAATATATGTGAGTCCTAACTTGCATGAAGTCAAGTTTTACTCTGAATGCAACAACTACGCCCGGCCGACATTGTGGTAGAGCCTTCTCTGTCTCTGATAATCAGATGTTTGAAAGAACTAAGTCGTTGTGGCTGATCAGGCCGACTCCGTCCCGTTCTCCCTGACTCCAGTTACGTATCAACGCTTAGGGCTACCTTCTGTGACTTGAAGTCCAGCAAGGATTCCGGTGTTTCTTATTACTAGTCGTGAAGTACTAGCAATGCTTCGGACCCCGGTGTCCGGTCAATTTAGTGAAGGTGATCTGTCACCTTGATCACTTGTCCTTCTTTCTCCACTCGCCTGTCACCCTGCTCTTGCCCTTAACATAAGCACGGTAGCAGTGGTGTAGTAGTCAGCTTTCCTTCTAGTGCTCACTGACCTGTTCTCAGTTGCCTCGTTGTTATAACTGCAGTAGTTCCCTTCCTTCTTTCCTTCCAGACTCTGTCCAGAGCAGCTCACAGGACGTTCCGTCAGACTGTATACACGCTGTAGCTCCGAGAGTCACTTTGCACTTTCTAGAGAACACAGGCAGCTTACTCTGAGGTAAATGCTTCAGATTCAGATGTAACTCTGACTAGGCTAGAGTGATTCCTTCCCACTCGTACTAACCTCCACTTCTGTACAAGGTGAGCTACGTGAGCTCTGTCAGGTTTCAGTCTTATCTCCTCTCCTCCACCAACTCACTGACTTGAAACTGAAACTAGAATGGCTACTGCTACGTCACACTAACTTAAATAATCTAAGTTGCCCTCTGGTGGCTGTATTGGGAAGTGTGCGTGAATGAATATCAGGCTTCACAATTACCTTTCTTGTGCATTCTCCTGGAGACATGTGTGCCACGCGCAGCTGGGCCACACACAGACCCGCACTACACATGGAGGAGAGAGAGTGACAGACCCCTCACTACACATGGAGGAGAGAGAGTGACAGACCACGCACTACACATGGAGGAGAGAGATTGACAGACCACGCACTACACATGGGGGAGAGAGAGTGACAGACCCCGCACTACACATGGAGGAGAGAGAGTGACAGACCCCGCACTACACATGGAGGAGAGAGAGTGACAGACCCTGCACTACACATGGAGGAGAGAGAGTGACAGACCCTGCACTACACATGGAGGAGAAAGAGTGACAGACCCCGCACTACACATGGAGGAGAGAGAGTGACAGACCCTGCACTACACATGAAGGAGAGAGAGTGACAGACCCCGCACTACACATGGAGGAGAGAGAGTGACAGACCACGCACTACACATGGAGGAGAGAGTGACAGACCCTTCACTACACATGGAGGAGAGAGAGTGACAGACCCCGCACTCCACATGGAGGAGAGAGAGTGACAGACTCCGCACTACACATGGAGGAGAGAGAGTGACAGACCCGCACTACACATGGAGGAGACAGAGTGACAGACCCCGCACTACACATGGAGGAGACAGAGTGACAGACCCCGCACTACACATGGAGGAGAGAGTGACAGACCCCGCACTACACATGGAGGAGAGAGAGTGACAGACCCCGCACTACACATGGAGGAGAGAGAGTGACAGACCCCGCACTACACATGGAGGAGAGAGAGTGACAGACCCCGCACTACACATGGGGGAGAGAGAGTGACAGACCCTGCACTACACATGGAGGAGAGAGAGTGACAGACCCCTCACTACACATGGAGGAGAGAGAGTGACAGACCCTGCACTACACATGGAGGAGAGAGAGTGACAGACTCCGCACTACACATGGAGGAGAGAGAGTGACAGACCCCGCACTACACATGGAGGAGACAGAGTGACAGACCCCGCACTACACATGGAGGAGAGAGTGACAGACCCCGCACTACACATGGAGGAGAGAGAGTGACAGACCCGCACTACACATGGAGGAGAGAGAGTGACAGACCCCGCACTACACATGGAGGAGAGAGAGTGACAGACCCTGCACTACAAATGGAGGAGTGTTGTGAATGGGTTTGAGATGAGTTCTGAGCAGAGGCTCCCTCTGGTGGTTACAAGCGGTGCTAGTGAAGATTGTGAGGACTGGGAATCAGGTGTTACTGACTGGTCTTATATAAGGGAGTCACCTTCCCATCAGGGTTGCCGGTGATCAATTGTTCTGGTCTGAATCCTTTATTCCAGTTTCCCTTGTAGCCTGCTGTGTCGTGTCTGCATCTCCTGCTAACAGATAAGACATTTTCTTCTTTTGTGTTTGTGCTATATTTTTGCATTTTGTCCTGCACTTCTGTGGGGGCCTTCAGGGTCCCCTCCGGGGGCTTCTGCCCTCTCAGTTTTGTTCAGCCACTGATGTTTGTACTTTTGCTTTTTCCAGTTTTTTCAGTGGCTGCTGTTTTGATTTTGTTACACCAGAGAACTAATTTAGGTGGTAGAGGTCGTGTGATATCAGGTGATTTTGAAATTAGTAGAGTTGGTGCTTTTCAGGGTTTTCTGGGATTGCAGTAAGTGCCCTTCCTATCCTTTTCTATTTAGTTAGTTTGGGCCCCAGCGTTTGCTCATACTATTTTCTTTCTGTGTCAGTATTTCATCTTGTCTAACCGCCATTACATGTTTGGGGGCTTTCTATTATCTTTGGGGTTCTGCTCCGGGGCAGATAGCTTTCCTATATCTATCTTTAGGTGTAGTTAGTTTCTCAGGCTGTGACGAGGCGTCTAGGACCAACGTAGGAACGCTCCACGGCTGCCTCTAGTTGTGGTGGTTAGTCAGGGTACTGCAATCTCATAGATTCCAACTGCTCTGGTGTATTGCCTTTTTTACCTGCACTCCTCAGCTACCGAAACATAACAGAGGAGAGAGTGACAGACCCCGCACTACACATGGGGGAGAGAGAGTGACAGACCCTGCACTACACATGGAGGAGAGAGAGTGACAGACCCCGCACTACACATGGAGGAGAGAGTGACAGACCCCGCACTACACATGGAGGACAGAGAGTGCCAGACCCCGCACTACACATGGAGGAGAGTGACAGACCCTGCACTACACATGGAGGAGAGAGAGTGACAGACCCGCACTACACATGGAGGAGAGAGAGTGACAGACCCCGCACTACACATGTGGGAGAGAGAGTGACAGACCCTGCACTACACATGGAGGAGAGAGAGTGACAGACCCTGCACTATACATGGAGGAGAGAGAGTGACAGACCCCGCACTACACATGGAGGAGAGAGTGACAGACCCCGCACTACACATGGAGGAGAGAGGAGTGCCAGACCCCGCACTACACATGGAGGAGAGAGAGTGACAGACCCTGCACTACACATGGAGGAGAGAGAGTGACAGACCCCGCACTACACATGGAGGAGAGAGAGTGACAGACCCCGCACTACACATGTGGGAGAGAGAGTGACAGACCCTGCACTACATATGGAGGAGAGAGAGTGACAGACCCTGCACTACACATAGACATCTCCAGTAGTGGCCCGCGGTGCAGCGCTGTCAGTGTGTATTGTGGATTGTTGTCACTTCTCAGGATGCTCAGGTGAAGGTTCCTGGGTGGGTTCTTCCCTGTGGTGGTTGGAGAATGATTACGGGGCAATGTGTGTATATAGTCTGCAGGGAGTGCAGGTGTCCAGGCGGTTGTTTCTTTATCTTCTTCCATGTTCGGGGGTCACACATTAGTGACAGCTCTGATTCTGCAGATACCACCTCTGCTCAGTAATGTTGCATTGTAGTACGGTGGTTATCTAGTATAACTATTTGTAGAACTACAATTACCGGAAGTAAACCAGACTTCCTGTCACTTTCAGTTCTATAGCACAAATAGAACAGGGATAGACTCACCATCCAGACCATTAGAATACTGTGTGCAGTTCTGGTCTCCGGTGTATAAGAAAGACTTAGCTGAACTGGAGCGGGTGCAGAGAAGAGCGACCAAGGTTATTAGAGAACTGGGGGGTCTGCAATACCAGGACGGGTTATTAGAGAACTGGGGGGTCTGCAATACCAGGACGGGTTATTAGAGAACTGGGGGGTCTGCAATACCAGGACAGGTTATTACACTTGGGGTTATTTAGTTTGGAAAAACGAAGGCTTAGGGGTGATCTTATTACAATGTATAAATATATGAGGGGACAGTACAAAGACCTTTCTAATGATCTTTTTACTCTTAGACCTGTGACGGGGACAAGGGGGCATCCTCTACGTCTGGAGGAAAGAAGGTTTAGTCATAATCACAGATGCAGATTCTTTACTGTAAGAGCAGTGAGACTATGGAGCTCTCTGCCGTCTAATGTTGTAATGAGTGATTCCCTACTAACATGTAAGAAGGGACTGGATGCCTTTCTTGAGAAGTATAATATTACAGGCTATATTCACTAGTTTCCTAGATACAGCGTTGATCCAGGGAGCTAGTCTGATTGCCGTATGTGGAGTCGGGAAGGAATTTTTTTCCCCAATGTGAAGCTTACTGTTTGCCATAAGGTTTTTTTTTGCCTTCCTCTGGATCAACATGTTAGGGCAGGTTAGGATAGGATATGGGGTGAACTAGATGGACTTAAAGTCTTCCTTCAACCTTAATAATAACTATAAGCCCCCAAACTAATCCTTTTCTTCGTCTCTTCCACGGTTGTTGAGCGTCACCCGCAGGGATCGGCTGTCGTCCGTCACCTTCCCGGTGTATCCTGGGTAATATGGTCGCGGTGAGCTTCTGTAGTCCGTTCCCCCAGCACTCCCGCACAAGCCTCCGACAGGTTTTCCACAATAACACTGTCTTTAATTACATCCATCTTCCCATCAAAACCTTGGATAAAAGCAAAATTACCAAATGCCTACAGTAAATTAATGTCTATGGTGCAAGAAAATAATATAGGGGACTTAGTTAACATAATTTTGATTAAAAGAAAAATGTGAAAGCCATCCCACCACGTCAAGGTGACCCTATTCGGGACTGTCCTAACCTCTAGTATGAAAGCCATATGTTAAATGACGTAAATGTGAATACGGGCTGATCAGATTCCCTGTCCATGCTGCCACCACCTTGTGTGACTGTGGAGATGGTGTTTTCAGGGTGATATGCCGTGTTAGCCCACGAATGCACGCCCACCTTCTTCACCAGCGCCTCAGGGCGCGAATATGGCGGCAAAATGGCGGAAAATGGCGCCAAAAATCACAAAAATAGCAAACAGTCTTTTTGCACAAAACAGTTCAATAGGCACACAGGACTCACATCCAGTAAGCTTCGGATCCTGTTCGTGACGCCAAAGATGACGCGCACATGGTACCAGGGCTATGGGGTACTCGGCACCGAGCCCATGGAAATCTATGGGGAATGTCACTGGCAGCAGGACTCGGTCCGTGGCCCTGGGCGGTCATGCAATGGGGGATATTTACAGGGGATTATAAAGATAGATAGTTTGTGACGCCACCTGTGGTTTCTGATTAAATAGACCAGGGCTGCAGGGTGAATCTTCTGAGGGGATGTTATTAAGCAGCTAGATGTTAAGTCCCCCACAGGTGGGACTGTTCCCTCAAAGTCTATGGTGGTGCAAGGGGTAGGCAATAAGTCAGTCTCACACAAGTCGTTCTCTTTCCATACCTTTACTGTAGATGGTTGCAGGTATGTCCCGGGAAGCTGGTCAGGTTGGAGAATGCACATTCAGGGAATTGCTGAGCAGGTTTGAGGCCTCCTTTACCTTTGAAATATATGGTGGTCCTAACTTGCATGAAGTCAAGTTTTACTCTGAATGCAACAACTACGCCCGGCCGACATTGTGGTAGAGCCTTCTCTGTCTCTGATAATCAGATGTTTGAAAGAACTAAGTCGTTGTGGCTGATCAGGCCGACTCCGTCCCGTTCTCCCTGACTCCAGTTACGTATCAACGCTTAGGGCTACCTTCTGTGACTTGAAGTCCAGCAAGGATTCCGGTGTTTCTTATTACTAGTCGTGAAGTACTAGCAATGCTTCGGACCCCGGTGTCCGGTCAATTTAGTGAAGGTGATCTGTCACCTTGATCACTTGTCCTTCTTTCTCCACTCGCCTGTCGCCCTGCTCTTGCCCTTAACATAAGCACGGTAGCAGTGGGTGTAGTAGTCAGCTTTCCTTCTAGTGCTCACTGACCTGTTCTCAGTTGCCTCGTTGTTATAACTGCAGTAGTTCCCTTCCTTCTTTCCTTCCAGACTCTGTCCAGAGCAGCTCACAGGACGTTCCGTCAGACTGTATACACGCTGTAGCTCCGAGAGTCACTTTCCACTTTCTAGAGAACACAGGCAGCTTACTCTGAGGTAAATGCTTCAGATTCAGATGTAACTCTGACTAGGCTAGAGTGATTCCTTCCCACTCGTACTAACCTCCACTTCTGTACAAGGTGAGCTACGTGAGCTCTGTCAGGTTTCAGTCTTATCTCCTCTCCTCCACCAACTCACTGACTTGAAACTGAAACTAGAATGGCTACTGCTACGTCACACTAACTTAAATAATCTAAGTTGCCCTCTGGTGGCTGTATTGGGAAGTGTGCGTGAATGAATATCAGGCTTCACAATTACCTTTCTTGTGCATTCTCCTGGAGACATGTGTGCCACGCGCAGCTGGGCCACACACAGACCCCGCACTACACATGGAGGAGAGAGAGTGACAGACCCCTCACTACACATGGAGGAGAGAGAGTGACAGACCACGCACTACACATGGAGGAGAGAGATTGACAGACCACGCACTACACATGGGGGAGAGAGAGTGACAGACCCCGCACTACACATGGAGGAGAGAGAGTGACAGACCCCGCACTACACATGGAGGAGAGAGAGTGACAGACCCTGCACTACACATGGAGGAGAGAGAGTGACAGACCCTGCACTACACATGGAGGAGAAAGAGTGACAGACCCCGCACTACACATGGAGGAGAGAGAGTGACAGACCCCGCACTACACATGGAGGAGAGAGAGTGACAGACCACGCACTACACATGGAGGAGAGAGTGACAGACCCTTCACTACACATGGAGGAGAGAGTGACAGACTCCGCACTACACATGGAGGAGAGAGAGTGACAGACCCCGCACTACACATGGAGGAGAGAGAGTGACAGACCCTGCACTCCACATGGAGGAGAGAGAGTGACAGACCCCGCACTCCACATGGAGGAGAGAGAGTGACAGACCACGCACTACACATGGAGGAGAGAGTGACAGACCCTTCACTACACATGGGGGAGAGAGAGTGACAGACCCCGCACTACACATGGGGGAGAGAGAGTGACAGACCCTGCACTACACATGGAGGAGAGAGAGTGACAGACCCCTCACTACACATGGAGGAGAGAGAGTGACAGACCCTGCACTACACATGGAGGAGAGAGAGTGACAGACTCCGCACTACACATGGAGGAGAGAGAGTGACAGACCCCGCACTACACATGGAGGAGACAGAGTGACAGACCCCGCACTACACATGGAGGAGAGAGTGACAGACCCCGCACTACACATGGAGGAGAGAGAGTGACAGACCCCGCACTACACATGGAGGAGAGAGAGTGACAGACCCCGCACTACACATGGAGGAGAGAGAGTGACAGACCCTGCACTACACATGGAGGAGTGTTGTGAATGGGTTTGAGATGAGTTCTGAGCAGAGGCTCCCTCTGGTGGTTACAAGCGGTGCTAGTGAAGATTGTGAGGACTGGGAATCAGGTGTTACTGACTGGTCTTATATAAGGGAGTCACCTTCCCATCAGGGTTGCCGGTGATCAATTGTTCTGGTCTGAATCCTTTATTCCAGTTTCCCTTGTAGCCTGCTGTGTCGTGTCTGCATCTCCTGCTAACAGATAAGACATTTTCTTCTTTTGTGTTTGTGCTATATTTTTGCATTTTGTCCTGCACTTCTGTGGGGGCCTTCAGGGTCCCCTCCGGGGGCTTCTGCCCTCTCAGTTTTGTTCAGCCACTGATGTTTGTACTTTTGCTTTTTCCAGTTTTTTCAGTGGCTGCTGTTTTGATTTTGTTACACCAGAGAACTAATTTAGGTGGTAGAGGTCGTGTGATATCAGGTGATTTTGAAATTAGTAGAGTTGGTGCTTTTCAGGGTTTTCTGGGATTGCAGTAAGTGCCCTTCCTATCCTTTTCTATTTAGTTAGTTTGGGCCCCAGCGTTTGCTCATACTATTTTCTTTCTGTGTCAGTATTTCATCTTGTCTAACCGCCATTACATGTTTGGGGGCTTTCTATTATCTTTGGGGTTCTGCTCCGGGGCAGATAGCTTTCCTATATCTATCTTTAGGTGTAGTTAGTTTCTCAGGCTGTGACGAGGCGTCTAGGACCAACGTAGGAACGCTCCACGGCTGCCTCTAGTTGTGGTGGTTAGTCAGGGTACTGCAATCTCATAGATTCCAACTGCTCTGGTGTATTGCCTTTTTTACCTGCACTCCTCAGCTACCGAAACATAACAGAGGAGAGAGTGACAGACCCCGCACTACACATGGGGGAGAGAGAGTGACAGACCCTGCACTACACATGGAGGAGAGAGAGTGACAGACCCCGCACTACACATGGAGGAGAGAGTGACAGACCCCGCACTACACATGGAGGAGAGAGAGTGCCAGACCCCGCACTACACATGGAGGAGAGAGAGTGACAGACCCTGCACTACACATGGAGGAGAGAGAGTGACAGACCCCGCACTACACATGGAGGAGAGAGAGTGACAGACCCCGCACTACACATGTGGGAGAGAGAGTGACAGACCCTGCACTACACATGGAGGAGAGAGAGTGACAGACCCTGCACTACACATGGAGGAGAGAGAGTGACAGACCCCGCACTACACATGGAGGAGAGAGTGACAGACCCCGCACTACACATGGAGGAGAGAGAGTGACAGACCCTGCAGTACACATGGAGGAGAGAGAGTGACAGACCCTGCACTACACATGGAGGAGAGAGAGTGACAGACCCCGCACTACACATGGAGGAGAGAGAGTGATAGACCCCGCACTACACATGGAGGAGAGAGAGTGACAGACCCCGCACTACACATGTGGGAGAGAGAGTGACAGACCCTGCACTACATATGGAGGAGAGAGAGTGACAGACCCTGCACTACACATAGACATCTCCAGTAGTGGCCCCGCGGTGCAGCGCTGTCAGTGTGTATTGTGGATTGTTGTCACTTCTCAGGATGCTCAGGTGAAGGTTCCTGGGTGGGTTCTTCCCTGTGGTGGTTGGAGAATGATTACGGGGCAATGTGTGTATATAGTCTGCAGGGAGTGCAGGTGTCCAGGCGGTTGTTTCTTTATCTTCTTCCATGTTCGGGGGTCACACATTAGTGACAGCTCTGATTCTGCAGATACCACCTCTGCTCAGTAATGTTGCATTGTAGTACGGTGGTTATCTAGTATAACTATTTGTAGAACTACAATTACCGGAAGTAAACCAGACTTCCTGTCACTTTCAGTTCTATAGCACAAATAGAACAGGGATAGACTCACCATCCAGACCATTAGAATACTGTGTGCAGTTCTGGTCTCCGGTGTATAAGAAAGACTTAGCTGAACTGGAGCGGGTGCAGAGAAGAGCGACCAAGGTTATTAGAGAACTGGGGGGTCTGCAATACCAGGACGGGTTATTAGAGAACTGGGGGGTCTGCAATACCAGGACGGGTTATTAGAGAACTGGGGGGTCTGCAATACCAGGACAGGTTATTACACTTGGGGTTATTTAGTTTGGAAAAACGAAGGCTTAGGGGTGATCTTATTACAATGTATAAATATATGAGGGGACAGTACAAAGACCTTTCTAATGATCTTTTTACTCTTAGACCTGTGACGGGGACAAGGGGCATCCTCTACGTCTGGAGGAAAGAAGGTTTAGTCATAATCACAGATGCAGATTCTTTACTGTAAGAGCAGTGAGACTATGGAGCTCTCTGCCGTCTAATGTTGTAATGAGTGATTCCTTACTAACATGTAAGAAGGGACTGGATGCCTTTCTTGAAAAGTATAATATTACAGGCTATATTCACTAGTTTCCTAGATACAGCGTTGATCCAGGGAGCTAGTCTGATTGCCGTATGTGGAGTCGGGAAGGAATTTTTTTCCCCAATGTGAAGCTTACTGTTTGCCATAAGGTTTTTTTTTGCCTTCCTCTGGATCAACATGTTAGGGCAGGTTAGGATAGGATATGGGGTGAACTAGATGGACTTAAAGTCTTCCTTCAACCTTAATAATAACTATAAGCCCCCAAACTAATCCTTTTCTTCGTCTCTTCCACGGTTGTTGAGCGTCACCCGCAAGGATCGGCTGTCGTCCATCACCTTCCCGGTGTATCCTGGGTAATATGGTCGCGGTGAGCTTCTGTAGTCCGTTCCCCCAGCACTCCCGCACAAGCCTCCGACAGGTTTTCCACAATAACACTGTCTTTAATTACATCCATCTTCCCATCAAAACCTTGGATAAAAGCAAAATTACCAAATGCCTACAGTAAATTAATGTCTATGGTGCAAGAAAATAATATAGGGGACTTAGTTAACATAATTTTGATTAAAAGAAAAATGTGAAAGCCATCCCACCACGTCAAGGTGACCCTATTCGGGACTGTCCTAACCTCTAGTATGAAAGCCATATGTTAAATGACGTAAATGTGAATACGGGCTGATCAGATTCCCTGTCCATGCTGCCACCACCTTGTGTGACTGTGGGGATGGTGTTTTCAGGGTGATATGCCGTGTTAGTTTTACACCTCACAGAGTGTGGCATTTAGCCAAAAATGTTCTACTTTGATCTCATCTGACAAGAGCAACTTTTTCCCGGGCCGGGTGCAGCGGATACTAGTGTAACAGTATCCCCATCTTTACACCCCCTCTTTTTCAAGCCCGCGTAGAATCTCTTTAGTAGGAGAGGGGCCTTAATGTTCTCTTTAGGCTCCGAAGACCTCTCCTCATGACCAAAGCCCCTTCAGTCCACCAGATAATAGGCCTTACCCTTTACTTTCTTAGTGGCCAAGATATGTTCTACCTCAAAGACATCTTCCTCACTGATGGGGTCAGGAGTGGTACCTGGGTCTTTAAAGAAGGAACTCAAAACTACTGGTTTGAGGAGGGAAACATGGAAAGAGTTAGGCACACGTAAAGAGGCAGGTAATTTCAACTTGTAAGAAACCGCGTTGATTTGCTTCAGGATTTCAAAGGGACCAATGAAGCGAGGGCCCAGTTTGTAGGAGGGCACCTTCAGGGGGGATGTATTTGGAGGACAGCCATACTTTATCTCCGGGTAGAAAAACAGGATCATCCAGGCGTCTCTTGTCCACATGCCTCTTCATACGCCGTGAAGCCACCTCCAAGGCGACTTTGGTGTCGCTCCACACCTTCGAGAATTCCTCCGCAAAGGTATCAGCTGCGGGACTCCTGAAAGTCCAGAGATGGGGAGCGGAATTCCGGGTTGAAGTCCAAACACTACCTGAAAGGGAGATTTTCCTGATTACTCGCTTATTTGGTTATTGTACGAGAATTCTGCCCAAGGCAGCAACTTGACCCAGTCGTCATGGTGAACGTTGACAAAGTGGCGCAGGATTCCGGACAAGACTTGATTGGTCCTCTCCACTTGACCATTGGATTAAGAAGGTAAGCAGATGAAAAGTCCAGTTCCACCTTCACTAGATTATAGACCGCTCGCCAGAACCTAGAAGTGAACTGGACGCCCCTGTCGGACACTATGTGGAGAGGAAACCTATGGAGAAGGAAGATGTGCTGTATGAAGTAATCAGCGAGTTTCGGGGCGGACGGGAGACCTGGTAGCGGAACGAAGTGAGCCATCTTTGAAAAGCGATCCACCGCAACCCAAACAACGGAGCAGCTGGAAGAGATGGGAAGATCAGTAATGAAATCCATCGCGATGTGCTGCCAGGGAGCAGAAGGAACAGTGAGAGGCAGAAGCTGCCCGGCTGGTAAACATTTTGCAGTCTTGTTACGGGCACACGATGGGCAGGCAGCGACATACTCTTGGATATTCTTGCCCATGGTGGGCCACCAATAGTAACGGGAGATGAGTTGCAGGGTCTTTCTCTGACCGGCATGACCGGCCAACTTGGAAGAGTGAACCCACCGGAGGACATGCTTTCATTCCGAAGTGGTCACGAGAGTCTTTCCCGGGTGAAAGCCGAGCAAGGTTAACAGAGGCTACTGACTCTAACCTTGACGTCTCAATGATGAGTTGAGGTTCTTCCTCAGCGTCAGGAGGTAGAAAGGCTCTGGAGAGTGCGTCAGCTCTAACGTTCTTATCTTCCAGGCGCAAATGAAGAACAAAATTAAATCGGACAAAAAACAAGGCCCAGCGGGCCTGACGTGGATTCAATCTCTGTGCGGATTGGAGATGAGCAAGATTTTATGATCGGTGAATATGACAACCTGGTGGACTGCTCCCTCGAGGAGGTGTCTCCATTCTTGCAGAGCCAACTTGATTGCCAAGAATTCCCGATCTCCTACGGAATAGTTCATTTTGGCGGAGGAAAACACCTTAAAGGGAATCTGTCACCTATTTTTTCGTATGTAAGCTGTAGATAAGCCTCTGCTGTAAACTGAAAGATAAGAAAAACGAGTAATATTATACTCACCCGGGGGTCCGGGTCTGATGGGTGTCATGGCCTGGGTCCGGCGCCTCCCATCTTGTAGTGATGACGTCCTCCTCCTTGCTTCTGTCGCGGCTCCTCCGCAGGCGTACTTCATCTGCACTGTTGAGAGCAGAGTACTGCAGTGCGCAGGCGCAGGCGCTGGGCCTCTCTGACCTTCCTCGGCGCCTGCGCACTTCAGTTCTTTGCTCTGCCCTCAACAGGGCAGATCAGTACGCCTGCGCAGGAGCGCTGCAGAAGCAAGGAGGACATCGTAATTGCAAGAAGATGGGAGGCGCTGGACCCGGACCTGCGACACCCATCGGACCGGACTGCCCCCGGGTGAGTATAATATAACTCGTTTTTTCTATCTTTCAGGTTACATTGGGGGCTTATCTACAGCATTACAGAATGCTGTAGATAAGCCCCTGATGGCAGTGGCCGCATCTTATATGCGAAAAAATAGGTGACAGATTCCCTTTAAAAAAAAAAAACCCACAGGGAACCATAAGACCGGTTGACAACCTCTGGGTGAGAACCGCTCCAGCACCTATGGAGAAAGCGTCTACCTCTAGAAAGAATTGTTTATTTGAGTCCGGTTGATGGAGAACAGGTGCAGAAGAGAAAGCCTCCTTTGGAGAAACAAAAGCCTCCTCTGCCTCGGGAGTCCAATCCTTGGCGTTCACGCCTTTCCAGGTCAAAGCCGAGATGGGTGCCACTCGGGTGGAAAAGTGTGGAATGAATAGATGGTAGTAGTTGGCGAACCATAGGAACCGTTGTATGGCCTTCAGCCCGGATGGGCGGGGCCACTTGAGGATGGCGGTCAACTTCTCCGGATCCATCTTTGACCCTGTGGATGAAACTATATCACCGAGGAACTGCAGAGAGGATTGTTCAAAGAGGCATTTTTCAAATTTGGCATACAGTCTGTTTTCCCTGAGTCTTTGCAAGACCTGACGTACTTGCCTCCGGTGCAAGGCTAAGTCTGCAGAGAAGATCGAGATGTCGTCCAGGTAGACAGCAACACAGGTATAGAGAAGGTCTCTAAAAATGTCATTTACGAATTCTTAAAAAACTGCTGTTGCATTACTGAGGCCGAACAACATTACCAGGTATTAGTAGTGTCCATCCCGGATGTTGAAAGCTGTTTTCCACTCATCTCCCTCTCGTATACGAATCAGATTGTAAGCCCCGCTGAGATCCAGTTTGGTGAAGATTTTGGCCCCTCTTGAGGCGGTCAAACAGCTCTGAAATTAGAGGTAACAGATACCTGTTCTTTACCGTGATCTGGTTCAGGCCCCTGTAATCGATACAGGGCCGTAAGGATCCGTATTTTTTCTTCACGAAGAAGGATCCTGCTCCTGATGGCGAAGATGATTTCCGGATGAATCCCCTGGCTAGGTTCTCATTTATGTAATCAGACATGGACAGGGTCTCTACTTGAGAAAGAGGATAGATTTGCCCCTGAGGAGGAGATGTCCCGGGAAGCAGATCAATCGGACAGTCATACGACCTGTGCGGGGGTAGTCTCTGCTTCCTTTTTCCCAAATACATTAAAGAAGGCCCAGTAAGAGGAGGGTAGACCCGGCAGGGCAGTTGGCTGGACTGGAGGCAGAACAGGTTGAACAGGGATGATACACCGATCTGAGCAGGAGTCTCCCCAGTGCATAACCTCTCCTGTCTTCCAATTTAAAACTGGTTCATGCTTCCGTAGCCAGGGGAGACCTAAAAGCAATGGGTGAGACAAACCAGGCAACACATAACACATTCTTTCTGAATGCATTAGACCTACCCAAAGCTCCACTGGCTCAGTCTGGAACTGGATGGGTTCGGTCAGGGGTTTGCCATCCAGGGAGATCACCCACAACGGATCTAGAAGATGCTGGACTGGTATCTGGTAACGGTCAGTAACCGCCTGCTGGATGAAATTCTCGGCGGCTCCGGAGTCCAGGAAACAGAATTCCGAAAATTGTACCATGCAGAAGTACAAGGAGACCGTTATTTGCAGCAATGGAGAGAGATGTTTCTTACCTAGGGTAGCCTCTCCTACAGACCCTAGGCACTGACGTTTTCCAACCTCTTTGGGCAGGCGTGAATCTGATGCTTAGGACTGCCATAGTAGAAATAACTCCCCTCCAGGCGACGCGCCTCCTGACGGCGGTTGGCCAACCTTACTTTATCCACCTCCATAACCTCTGGAGACGAAGATGAAGTCGAAGAGGTGACAGGTCTTGCAGAACTAGGAACCAGGCGGTAGGGCCTCTTATCACGTTTGGTTTTCTTGTCGCGCTCCTGAAACCGCAGGTCAATCCGGGTTGCCAGGGATATCCGGTCGTCCAGAATAGTAGGCATGTCCCGTCCCGCTGTGGAGAAACGGGGGTCGGCGGGCACCCAAGTCTGCTAGCTGAAACCACATGGACCAGTGATCGTTCCACCTAACACCTGCTATCCTGTTAAACGTGGGCATAACACTAGACAGACAACACAGGGTTAGGGTAAAACAGTGTGGCAATACTTTATTGAACCACAGCACACAATAGCAAAAAGAACAATCCCAGCAATTACCCCAACATGGTGCACATTACAGGGCCTCACCCTTCCGCTGATTCGCCTGGATGACGATAGATGTTACGTCAGAGCTCCCAGGGTCGATATTCCACCTGTGATATACACACAGAGAAGAGTTATTGATAAGCGTGGGGAGATGACCAAGAACAGTCCATAGAGTCCGTACAAGGTCCAAAGCCAGTTGGAATGAGAGTCACCACTTGGCTTATCCGACCATCTCCATGGAACCAGGCGACCAGCGGGTCCCAAACCTGGCTTTCTCCAAACATATCCATGGTTCAGAGATAGTCACTGGATCAGATCTGTGTCTTTCCAACCGGAGCCGAAAACCCCTAGGTTGTTTCCCTTAGAATCACAGATCCATGTCCCTCGTGATGGTGCCATGATGAATTGGCTGCAGTCCTGTCATCCGTTAAGTGTTTTGCAGAATGTACGACTGGTAGCTCTGGGTGATGAGATCAGATCTGCTCTCTGTCTCTTGAATCTTTTTATACTCAAGGCATGTAAGCTATTTTTAGAATTACCCAGTGTCGTTCAGACCACCCTCACACTCTTTTCCCTCTTTACTTTAGAAGTCAACAAACTAGTTTCTTAATACAAGACACAATTAGCATATCAGTACACATCAATAGACAAAGATAAACACACACTATGTACAAGTCACTATTACAGACAAAAGGCCCCCTTTCACATAGTGACACACCAGCGATCCCGACAACGATCAGGATCGCTGGTGTGTCGCTACATGATCGCTGCTGAGCTGCCAAACAGGCAGCTCAGTCAGCGATCAGGACAGCAACACTGTGGGTAACGTCGCCTAGTTACCCGCAGTGTACGTTGGATACCAGCCCGCTGATGCAGGGAGCTGGTAACCAAGGTACACTTCGGGTTTCCAGGCGCTGCGCGGTGCCTGGAAACCCGATGTGTACCTTGGTTACCAGCTCCCCTGCAGCAGCGCGCTGGTATCCAACGTACACATCGGGTTTCCAGGCACAGCCCCGCGCCTGGAAACCCGAAGTGTACCTTGGTTACCAGCTGATCGCTGGTCTCCTGCCTGCAACACGCAGTGATGCGTGCTGGCCAGCGGGAGACCAGCGATCAAAAAAAAAGTCCCGGCATTTCTGACACGACCAGCAATTCACAGCAGGGGCCTGATCGCTGGTACATGTCAGACATAGCGAGATCGCTGCTGAGATCGCTGTTTAGCAGTGATCTCGCTATGTGAGACGGGGCCTTTACACAGTATTTTAAATAGTATATCAGCTTGCAAGATTGTCTTCTTGACCCACCAGACATAAACACTTAGGTACTGCCACACTGAGCTATCCCGCTAGCGATCTCGTTAGCGTTGCATACTAATGAGATCGCTAGCGGGATTGTTTCTATATCGCTAAATGCTGCCGCATTTAGCGATATAGTTAACGACGCTATCGCCGTTAGCGATCTTCTTAACGACTTTAGCGGTACAAAAGTACCGCTAAATCGCTAAGAAAAGGTGCCACACAGCGATTAGATACTTACCCAGCGGGAGCGCCAGCGATGAAATAGGGTCCGGAGCGATTCCAGCGACGAGCGAGATCACAGCAGGAAGCTCGTCGCTGGAAGCTGCCGCACTGAACAATATCGCTAACGGGATCGCTAAATAGTGACGTTTTTTAGCGATCCCGTTAGCGATATTGTTTAGTGTGGCATACCCTTTAAACCCACAAGCCAATATACAGATAAAAAAACAACTCCCCTTGACCTGCAAAAACACAGTCGTCTGGGTAATTAAGATATAATCTGGTTTCTTCACACCTGCCAGCTCATCCTTTACTCTTCCAGACAGACCCTCCCAGAAGGCGGCCACCAGGGCGTCGTTGTTCCAGGATAGCTCCGATGAAATGGTACGAAACCGAACAGCATACTGAGCCACTGTAAGCCTCCTGGCATAGCCGAAGAAGAGCATAAGCTGTCGACGTGGTACGACCAGGTTCGTCAAAGGTCCTGCGGAAGACTTCTAGGAAAGACTGAAGACTGTTTGCTAGAGGATCCCGTCTCTCCCACAGCGGATTGAGCCAGACGAGAGCCTCTCCAGGTGCTACCTCCAGTTAGACCCTGGACACGTGGCAGCTGTCCCAGCGGGACCAAGGGGTTAAGGGGTTTAACAGGTATGATGGAGCTAACCGGCGGGTTTCGGGTACATGAGTATCGGCTGACACTGGCGTTGTCCAGAGGTTTGGATGGCTGAGTAGCGGAACGGGACGGAATTGGCGTAGACCGTATTGACGTCGTTCTGGACAGGCGGGTAACAGGTAACTGATAGTCTGCGGAGACAAACAGTGTAAGCGGAGCACTTGACAGAACACTGCAGAAACACAGTCACACTAACAGCGGAACCGGAAGCTAGCAACAGTAGATACTTGTTGCTCCCGTGCCCTCCCTATGGCGGAGGGGCCAGAAATAGTAATCAGTACCACTCCATTGGTCAGAGGCATTTTTGAAAAATGCACGCTGTCTCTATAAGAGACCGGGAGCACGTGCGCGTAACTTAAGCACTCTCCCCGGTGACCTGCTGACAGCACGCCAGGAAGCAGAGGGGAGGGAAGGAGCAGAGGCTGGGGCAGGACGGCGCAGGGCCGACACAGAGCGGGAGTCCCGACGGGGACCCTGCGGAGGTACAGGACCGGGTGCAGCGGAACCGAGTGTAACACAAGGGATGAAGTGGCAGCTTTAATAAGACGACCTATAACCACCAGAATAGAATTCTTTCCACCAGAGGTGGGCAATTGTACTATAAAGATATATTGAAAAAGACTCCCAAGGGCGAGAGGGGGCGGGTAGTGGTTGTAGCAATCCAGTAGGTGATACACGAGGAGTCTTAAAGCATGCAACATACCTCACAAGAGAGAAGGTAACTCTTCATGTCTTTCAAACAGGTAGGCCACCAAAAAAAAACAGCTGAGGAACTCCAGTGTCTTCTGTTCCCCACGATGACCAGCCAACTTGGAGTCATGGACAAACTTGAGGACCTGCAGCTTTACAGCCTCCGGAACGTGTAAACCTTGATCCCGGACCCACATACCTTTTTTGAGAACTAAATTTACATCATAGAATGGTAGAGTTGGAAGGGACCTCCTGGGCCTTCTGGTCCAACCCCTGCTCAAAGCAGGATTCTCTAAATCCCATATGTCAAAGTCAAGGCCCGCGGGCCAGATCCGGCCCGCGAATTGATTATCTATGGCCCCCTGGCAGGCGGGGCCCTGAGCAGGCGGGGGGGCCCACTCGCAGTCTGGCACCCCCGCGCCCGTTAGCGGAGGAGAGCGGTGTCAGCGCCGCCACTGGGCCCCCCCCGCCTGCTCAGGGCCCCGGCAGCAGCTGGCAACAATACTTACCTCTCCGCTGCCGCAGCTCCGGGCTCCAGGGGGCGCCGGCTCTTCCTCTCACAGCCGGCCGCTGAATGACGTCATCATTCAGCGGCCGGCTGTGTCTCTGTGTGTGTATGTAGTGCGGTGCTTTGTGTGTGTATGTATGTGTGTGTGCGTGTATAAGTATGTGAGAGAGTGCTTGTGTGCTGTCTGTGTGTGATGATGGCAGGCATTGCTGATAATGGGGAGGCATTGATGATGGGGAGAAGATGATGATGGGCAGGCATTGCTGATAATGGGGAGGCCATAATGATGATAGGGAGGCAATGATGATGATAATGGGGAGTCTTTCCACAGCGCCCTTTCCTGAGCTGTAACAATGCAGAACGCTGTACAGCGCAGAGGAGAGCTCCATATTTTGTATGGAGCATTATATGGGGACCAGTATCCTGTATGGAGCATTATATGGGGACCAGTATCCTGTATGGAGCATTATATTGGGTCCAGTATCCTGTATGGAGCATTATATTGGGTCCAATATTCTGTATGGAGCATTATATGGGGGGTGACATCCTGCATGGGGTATTATATGGGTGATGAGGGGGAGACTGTGGTGCCCATAATATTGTATGGAGGACTGTACTGTCCAGTCTGTTCTGTGCTGTGAGGATTTGGCGGTTTTTGAGCTATTGTACAATTTACAATAGATATCACTCATGTAATGGAAGAAGTGAAGTATTTGGCATTGTACTGTACCCATATTTCTCTGCTGTATCTGTGCATCATGAATCGTGGTCTGTGTTAAAGGGGCCCACTGAGACTCTTTCGCCCGGGCCCATAAAAACCTGGAGCCGGCCCTGGCACCAACACTACATTTCCCACAATGCACCGGTAGCAGGGCCGGCGTCAGTCCGGCCCTCGGCTTGTAGCAAATTTTTTTTTTTGGCCCTCGGTGTGTTTGACTTTGACATCCCTGCTCTAAATCATCCCAGACAGATGTCTGTCCAGCCTCTGTTTGAAGACTTCCATTGAAGTCGTCCATCAGCAGTCGCGTTAGCGAGAAATGGGTCTGCGTCATAGAACTTCTTAATGGTCTTCCATAAGTCCTTATACTGAATGACTCCGACAAAGTTGACATCAGACATTCTTGAATGGGATAGCTGCCCCCGGAAGCAGTTCAATGAGGCAATCACACGGTCTGTGAGGAGGAAGCTGGTCTGCCATTTTTCTTCTCACAAATATCCGAAAATTCATTATAAATAGATGGTAATAAAGATACCTCAGTGGTACATTTAGTATCCCGAGGACTTGGCTTATTACTAGTGTTTCTTTTGATGGAAAAGTAAAGTGATCTCCTTGGTCTCCCAGATGATGATAGGATTTTGCGACTGCAGCCATGGAATTCCTAAAATTAAAGGGAAATGTGGTGAAGAGATCAACATAAAGGATAGCATTTCCCGATGATCGGGCTCTATGAAAACTTCCATAAGTACAGTTTCCTGATCTACTGGTCCAGAAATTGGAGGGGAACCATCCACTGTTTCCATGGTTACTGGGGTGGCTCTCTGCTGAGTCTGCATGCCATGTTCTTTTGCAAATGTTAAGTCCATAAAGTTACCTCCTCCCCTGAATCCACCATGGCTGCACAGGGAATCCATTGTCCCGACAACCGTATCTTAATGGGAAGAGAGCAATGTGTGGCTTTATCCTTCTGTGTCTTAGGAGAGGTAGTCACAGATAGAGAGTGAAAGGTGGCATTCACGGAAAAACTAGACCCTGACGTAACAGATTCAGCATTCATATTTTCAAATTCTCCTACTGAGGCTAGTACCTTGCGAGACCGCTTGGGACAGTTGATAAGGAAGTGATCTGACTGACCGCAGGAAAAACAGACTTTCTGGAAACGATGCTCCCTGCGCTAGTTACTCTCACGCCGCTGTAAAGCATCCACCTGCATGGGAACTGGCTCATTCTACCAAGAGGATTTGCCTGCAGGTTCTTTAGAAGAAAGGGAATAGTTAGTGACACGATTAGAGGCTGCAAATCTCTCCCGTCTACGCTCAGTAATTCGTATGTCAATGCGTACACAATGCTGTATAAAAGCGTCTAACTCTTCCGGAGCATCTGTATGGGCTAACTCATCTTTCAACACACTAGATAATCCCCTTAAAAATGGATAATTGGGCGTAACTGTCCCAAATCGTATCCACCGCCAGACGTCTAAACTCAGTAGCGTATTCAATGACAGAACGCTTACCCTGACATAATGATAACAATGCAGTCTCAGCTGTAGTGCGACAATTAGGATCATCAAACATCATAGACATTGCAGCCAGAAAATCGTCAAGGTTATTCAAACGAGGGTCACGAGTCTCCATAAGCGGATTTGCCCATGCGAGTGCTCGGGAAGTAACATGATTATACATAAAACCTTAGATCTATCAGTAAGGAAGTGGGCGGCGTGCACATCAATATACAAAAGGCATTGATTTACAAACTCACAAAACTTGTAGCGGTCTCCACTGAACCTAAACGGTGGTAACTTGGAAGGGCTTGTTGGCAGTGGCTGTACCGGGGGTGGTAGCGCCTGTGCAGCCATCTGATTAGCTATCTGATTACTTAACTCCAGGAAGCGCCTGCCCAAAATGGGCCTCCCAGTTAGCAACCTTGTTTTGCGGAGCCTCTATATCCCCCTGTAAAGAGTGGATCATAGAGAACAACTGATCCAACTTTGACTCAGACCACATTATCCCAGCAGATTCCTTAAATGGCCTGAGTATCCTGTAATAATTATATGAGTACTACGGGGATAATACGAAACTGAGACCAAAGTCGATGCAAATAAGTATATTAAACAAATGTGACAAAACTAAACAGAGCACTTCCTGCAATTGTAACAAAACACAGCACAATATGGAAAAATGCAAGTAACGCAAAATTAGCTGAGCACTTCCTGCATTTGTAACGAAAACACAGCACAATATGGAAATGTACAGAGTGACTGAGGAGCAGGACGCGACCGCTAATATAACCAGTCCAACAGTAAACTGACACACAGTCCCTGACAGAAGTTATGTCGCTTATCCATGTTATGTAAATCAAAGCTTATAACCTGACGTTAAATTCATCCATTGGATTTATAAATTACTCTTCTGAAAGCTGAAACCCTCCCAAATTTGGTTTATGTTAAGAAAATAAATTGGCATCAATGCTGAAATATTGATCATTTAATGAACATAGAATAGTCAGATTTTGGCAAGACAAAAGTTTTGTTGCCCACAGAAAGTAATGTGATATTCAAACAAATAATTATCTTAAAATACAAATATATGTTGCATAACATTGGTGAATGAAGTTGTGGTGCTATTAGAGTCATATTTAATATTTTGTGTGACTTCCATGAGCTTGAAGGACCGCATCCATGCGGTTCAACAATGATTCATACAATTTATTAATGAAGTCATCAGGAATAGCAAAGAATGCAGTCTTACATGCCTCCCAGAGTTCATCTAGATTCCTTGGTTTTGTCTTCCAAGCTTCCTTTTTCATCCTACCCCAAACATGCTCTATGATGTTCATGTCTGGTGACTGGGCTGGCCAGTCATTGAGCACCTTGATCTTTTTTGCCTGGAGGAACTTTGTTCTAGAGATGGATGTATGTGATGGAGCACCATCCTGCTGCAGAATTTGACCCCTTTTATGATTTGGAATGTAAGAGGTATCTAATACTTCTTGATATTTTAGGCTATTGATATTGCCTTCCACCTTGCAAATGTTTTGCACACCCCATACTGAATTTAACCCCAGACCATGATCTTTCCACCACCAAATGTAACTGTTTTCTGGGTGTATTTTGGATCCATACGGGCTCCAGTAGGTCTCCTGCAGTATTTGCGGCGGCTGTGGTGTAATTCTACTGAAGATTCATCAGAGGAATCCACCTTCTGCCACTTTTCCAGCGTCCATCTGTTTAGCAGGCTGTGGGACTTTGCAAATTCCACATGGTTTTTTATTTGCCTTTTGTTTAGTTCTGGCTTCTGGGCACTGAATCGACCATGGAGGCCATTTAAAGACAGAATCCGACAAACTGTTCTAGTTGACACAGAGACTTGAGGTGACCAGGCCTGTTGGAGCTCTGCTGCAGTAGAAGAGGGGTTTGCTTTGGATTTTCTAACAAACGTTCCTCCTGAGCAGTTGTCTTGCGGGGTCTGCCGGACCTGGGCTTGTCAAACCCATCTCCAGTCTCTTCAAATCTTTTTTTAATTCTTTGTACTTGACGCTGAGACACACCAAAGGTGCCAGCCACCTCTGCAGTGGATCTGGTCTTCAGCCTCTTGATAATCAAGGATTTGGTCGCATGGTGGATTTTTGGCATGTTGTCAGAGCTCAAGTTGCAGTTCAAGTGAAGGTCTGGTGGGCTGGGTTTCTTTTTATACACACCCACTAATTAACCGATCATTTACTGAGCACTGGTGAGGATGTAAACTAGGATTGGGTGCATTATATGGCCAGGTGACAAAACTTTTGTCTTGCCAAAACCTGACCATTCTGTGTTCATTAAATGATCAATATTTCAGCATTGATGCCAATTTATTTTCTTAACCTAAACCAAATTTGGGAGGGTTTCAGCTTTCAAAAGAATAATTTATACAACCAATGTATGAATTTAACGTCAGGTTATAAGCTTTGATTTACATAACATGGATAAGCGACATAACTTCTGTCAGGGACTATAAGTGTGCACAAGGCACTAAACATAGAAGTCCAGCAGAAAGTATAAGAGTAAGCACACCGCATTTAATGAAGCAGTCCCACGATGTTACGAATAAGCACGCACACTGCACTAAGATGTAGAAGTCCAGTAATCATAAGGGTGGAAATGCACACGGCACGTAGAAGTCCAGCGTGACACAGGAGCGGCATAAACAGGAGTAAGTCGCTATTTATACCTTTTGGGCTGAAAGTGCCGCACAAGTCCATTAACGAACCCCAAACAAACACAGACGTAGAGGAAATGGTGGTCAAGATTCCTCACAAGCCACAGTACTTCCAGAGGCGATTAGCTCCACACCAGTAGTCCAGACCGTAGTAGAGCACAGACAGAATCAGGGAGACGCACAGAGGACTGTAGGCAGCAGAACGTGGAAAGGCCGAGCACCGAGTAACAAGCAGCAGCAGGGAGTCCACCAGCAGAGCTCAGGAGCCAGCACCAACAAAATGCTCAGGCAAAGAGGAGCACATGACCTGGACTTAAATAGTCAGGACATCCTTACACGGACATCCTGTTGTAACAAAAAACATTGGTTATCAAATGTAAAAAATTGTGATTCAATAGAAAAGACACTGACGTGACGAGAAAATCTTGAATGGATGTTGTGTATGTGCTGTATTTTCTCAGAAAGAAGGTTAAGCAATCAATTAAGATTTGATAAGGAATAAAGGGTATAAACCAGTGACATCACAAGTAGGCCACTGGTAATTGGACTCCCATACGAAATCAGTAAAGATTTTCCTAAAGAGCGTTTCATCCATCAAGTTGCCATGGCTTGATACCAAACCAAAAGCCATTAAAAAAAATGTGAGAAAGGCCTTTAATTGCTGAGCGGTTACCTTGGGTACCTTTGTGACCTCAGGGGCATACACCTTGCTCTTAGAGTTATCTTTGTTGGTGGACTGCTCCTGAGGAGGGTTATATCCACCATTTGTTCACAATCTGTCTGACTGTGGACTGGTTGAGTCTAAAACCGCTAGATATGTTTTATTAACCTTTTCCTTCCAAATGAGCATAAATAGCGCTTTTTTATTAAGTCCTCAGAAATCTTTCTTTGTGCCCTGATCAACTTCCACAAACATGTTTGGAAGATCAGACTGTGATCGATCCCTTCTCTTTAAATTAAACATATCACCCATTCATATCGACCTTTAAATCACAACTGTATCCACCCAATTGTTTCCATTTATTTTCTCCATTTTTGTTTTTCACTTGTTGATTTTTTTTTTTTTAATATCTTCTGACCCTCTTTACAGTAACGGATCTTTGGTTCATTTTTTTTTCTAAATAGATTTTTCCTGTTTAACCCATCAAGAATGAAGAAAGACAGAGACAAGATGGCAGAGAGGATACTAAACCTCACCCTTGAGATACTTTTCCAGCTTACTGGAGAGGTGAGAGGTTCTGATGTCATCACATGACCTCATTATCTATGGGAATAACAGGGGTTATGACCGGAGAGGTGAGAGGCTCTGATGTCATCACAGGACCTCATTATCTATGGGAATAAACGGGGATATGACCGGAGAGGTGAGAGGCTCTGATGTCATCACATGACCTCATTATCTATGGGAATAACAGGTGATATGACCGAAGAGGTGAGAGGCTCTGATGTCATCACATGACCTCATTATCTATGGGAATAACGGGATATGACCGGAGAGGTGAGAGGTTCTGATGTCATCACATGACCTCATTATCTATGGGAATAACAGGGGTTATGACCAGAGAGGTGAGAGGCTTGATGTCATCACAGGACCTCATTATCTATGGGAATAACAGGGTATATGACCGGAGAGGTGAGAGGTTCTGATGTCATCACATGACCTCATTATCTATGGGAATAACGGGATATGACCGGAGAGGTGAGAGGCTCTGATGACATCACATGACCTCATTATCTATGGGAATAACAGGGGTTATGACCGGAGAGGTGAGAGGCTCTGATGTCATCACATGACCTCATTATCTATGGGAATAACGGGATATGACCGGAGAGGTGAGAGGCTCTGATGTCATCACATGACCTCATTATCTATGGGAATAACAGGGGTTATGACCGGAGAGGTGAGAGGCTCTGATGTCATCACAGGACCTCATTATCTATGGGAATAAACGGGGATATGACCGGAGAGGTGAGAGGCTCTGATGTCATCACATGACCTCATTATCTATGGGAATAACAGGTGATATTACCGGAGAGATGAGAGGTTCTGATGTCATCACATGATGTTATTATCTATGGGAATAACGGGATATGACCGGAGAGGTGAGAGGTTCTGATGTCATCACATGATGTCATTATCTATGGGAATAACGGGATATGACCGGAGAGGTGAGAGGCTCTGATGTCATCACATGACCTCATTATCTATGGGAATAACGGGACATGACCGGAGAGGTTCTGATGTCATCACATGACGTCATTATCTATGGGAATAACGGGATATGACCGGAGAGGTGAGAGGCTCTGATGTCATCACATGACCTCATTATCTATGGGAATAACAGGGGATATGACCGGAGAGGTGAGAGGCTCTGATGTCATCACATGACCTCATTATCTATGGGTATAACAGGGGATATGACTGGAGAGGTGATGGACTCTGGAGATGTCTGTAGTGATATCATTAATGTCTTCACACTCAGGATTACACAGTAGTGAAGACCTCTAGTGATCGCTGTCAGGCCCCTGTGTCTGAAGGACGGGGAGGAACCCTGAGCTCAATCCCGGGGACTCCACCTCGCCCTCGGATACATGAATACATCAATGACCAGAAGATCCTAGAACTCGCCAACAAGATGATTGAGCTGCTGACTGGAGAGGTGACGCTGCTGGGAATGCTGGGACATTATACAGGACAGCACTGGAGGATTCTGGGTGATGACGGTATCATTGTGTGTGTCAGGTTCCTATAAGGTGTCAGGACGTCACCGTCTATTTCTCCATGGAGGAGTGGGAGTATCTAGAAGGACACAAGGATCGGTACCAGGAGGTGATGATGGAGGAGCTCCGGCCCCGCACATCACCAGGTAATAGACTAAATACACACGGCCTATAATTCTCTGTATGTAATAATGATGTCCGTCCTGTCTGTGTCTCCTCAGTGCTCTCCAGTAAGAGGACAACCCCAGAGAGATGTCCCGCTCCTCCTCCTCCACAGGACCATCAGGTAGATGGAGATCTCCCCTATGATGTGTAGACGGCTGTGACGTCCTTGTGTTCAGTCTTGTTTTCTCCAGCATTATATTGTCACGATCCATGTTTGAATCTGTGAAAGATCTGGCTTCTCAGATTAAAACTTTTTTCCTTTCAGGCCATTGGGGGTTACTGTCAGTTTTTTCCCCCCACTGGCCTGCTGGTGTAATTGCATTGCTGCTGGGGTCAGCTGATGGTGATGACCACTCCCACCATCTTTTAAAAGGTCACCTGATGCATTAGCTGACTGTTGGTTATACAGGTCCTTTCTGACTGGAGACCAACCTAGCTGGGGACAGGAGCTACCTGGGTGCAGTGGTGCTTCAACTGATAACGTTGATCTGTAATCTTTATCCTGCTGTGCGGTGCTTTGAAGTAGTGTTGTGTTTTTGTTTCCCGTTCCCTGTGGTGTCTCTTTCCTTTCTTTCTTGTTGTATTAGTGCAGCAATGGGACTAGTGCTCTCACCTTTCAGCTCCCTACTTAGGGATTAGAGCAGGGCAAGTGAGGGTTTGGGTTTCCTGCTTTGCGACAGGGTGAAAGAACCTGTATAGGGACGATACTGAGATCAGGGCACAACCTTAGGTGAGTGCAGGAGGTGTCCATTCCTCCGTTTCCTATCGACAGGGCCCACCGTTGTAATTGTGTCCCTGGTGTTCCCTTGTTTGTTGTCCCGTTTGGTGACCGTCCAACCATTGGGTCGTGTTATTCTGAGCCAGTCACTCTGTGACATATATGTTTTATACTTGTGTAATGAGAGTGGTGGAGACGGCAGGATCACAGCCGACCACAGACATCACATGTCCGGATCTTCTCACCATTATTCCCGGGGACTTCTCACATCATCGGGGACTTTTACAATATTTGTTTTGCAGGTTTTGGATCCGGATAAAGATCTGAATAATATTAATGGTCCAGAGAGAAATATGAGGGACGACCAGCGGTGTAAAGAGGAGACCCCTAATGTGAGGGGCGATCAGCGGTGTAAAGAGGAGACCCCTAATGTGAGGGGCGATCAGCGGTGTAAAGAGGAGACCCCTACAGATAACCGCCCAGGTGAGTGGTGTGTGTGGAATAAAACAGACATAAAGCTGGCTTAAGAAGATTGTGCATCCTGATGCAATTGGGGTTTTTGATACAAGATTGAGATTGGATCTTTTTTAAATTTGGGTTAGTCGTGTTCTATGTTACGCCCCCTTCTGTTTGCAGGTGCTCTTGTTTTTGTACTCGTATTTGAATTCCTTAGGATATTGTGTCATCAAGTTTATTTGGGAGTTACTGGGCCTTAATAGGGTTGTCCATTACTCGGACAACCACATCTTAATACCTATATTTTCCCCTGATGTGAGGGGCGATCAGCGGTGTAAAGAGGAGACCCCTAATGTGAGGGGCGATCAGCGGTGTAAAGAGGAGACCCCTAATGTGAGGGGCGATCAGCGGTGTAAAGAGGAGACCCCTAATGTGAGGGGCGATCAGCGGTGTAAAGAGGAGACCCCTAATGTGAGGGGCGATCTGCGGTGTAAAGAGGAGACCCCTAATGTGAGGGGCGATCTGCGGTGTAAAGAGGAGACCCCTACAGATAACGGCCCAGGTGAGTGGTGACCACAGAATAAGAGGAGAAGTCACAGATTCCTCTCAATAACTGAAGTAAACTTTTGTTATGCTCTTTGCTCTGTCAGTTTTTTCAGCAGTATAGTAATTCCTTTATCAAGAATACAAAGTAAACCTCAGTGATGATGTGGTACCGATACTGGTGATAACACAGGTAGCGCCTTTATATTATATATGGGCATGAATTTTGCCTATGTTAGTGAGGCTGAGTTCTATTTCCTATTGTTGCTGTCAGTATGTTTGGCCCCAGAAATGTGATGAAATTGGGGCTGATGGGGTTCTAGAATGATTGTTCTGCTTAAGTCATTTCATCAGAGGAAGCACAGTTTATGATGTTTGAAAATACAGTCCTGGCCAAACGTTTTGAGAATGACACAAATATTAATTTTTACAAAGTCTACTGCTTCACTTTTTCTAATGGCAATTTGCATATACTCCAGAATGTTATAAAGAGTGATCAGCTTAACAGCAATTACTTGCAAAGTCAATATTTGGCTAGAAAATGAACTTTATCCCCCAAAACACATTTCAACATCATTGCAGCCCTGCCTTAAAAGGACCAGCTAACCTCTTTTCAGTGATTGCTCCATTAACACAGGTGTGGGTGTTGATGAGGACATGGCTGGAGATCAGTCGGTCATGATTAAGTAAGAATGACACCATTGGACACTTTAAAAGGAGGCTGGTGCTTGGCATCATTGTTTCTCTTCTGTTAACCATGGTTATCTCTAAAGAAACATGTGCAGTCATCATTGCAATGCACAAAAATGGCCTAACAGGGAAGAGTATCGCAGCTAGAAAGATTGCACCTCAGTCAACAATCTATCGCATCATCAAGAACTTCAAGGAGAGAGGTTCCATTGTTGCCAAAAAGGCTCCAGGGCGCCCAAGAAAGACCAGCAAGCACCAGGACCGTCTCTTAAAAGTGTTTCAGCTGTGGGATCGGGCTACCAGCAGTGCAGAGCTTGCTCAGGAATGGCAGCAGGCAGGTGTGAGTGCATCTGCACGCACTGTGAGGCGGAGACTCTTGGAGCAAGGCCTGGTCTCAAGGAGGGCAGCAAAGAAACCACTTCTCTCCAGAAAAAACATCATGGACAGACTGATATTCTGCAAAAGGTACAGGCAGTGGACTGCTGAGGACTGGGGTAAAGTTATTTTCTCTGATGAATCCCCTTTTCGATTGTTTGGGACATCAGGAAAACGCCTCATTCGGAGAAGACAAGGTGAGCGCTACCACCAGTCTTGTCTCATGCCAACTGTTAAGCATCCTGAAACCATTCATGTGTGGGGTTGCTTCTCAGCCAAGGGAATCGGCTCTCTCACAGTCTTGCCTAAAAACACAGCCATGAATAAAGAATGGTACCAGAATGTCCTCCAAGAGCAACTTCTCCCAACCCTCCAAGAGCAGTTTGGCGATCAACAATGCCTTTTCCAGCATGATGGAGCACCTTGCCATAAAGCAAAGGTGATAACTAAATGGCTCAGGGAACAAAACATAGAGATTTTGGGTCCATGGCCTGGAAACTCCCAGATCTTAATCCCATTGAGAACTTGTGGTCAATCATCAAGAGACGGGTGGACAAACAAAAACCTAAAAATTCTGACAAAATGAAAGCATTGATTGTGCAAGAATGGACTGCTATCAGTCAGGATTTGGTCCAGAAGTTGATTGAGAGCATGCCAGGGAGAATTGCAGAGGTCCTGAAGAAGAAGGGTCAACACTGCAAATATTGACTTGCTGCATTAACTCATTCTAACTGTCACTATAAGCTTTTGTTACTCATATATTTGCAATTATTATATTTCTGTCTGTGATAAAAACATCTGTCAAACACACATAAAAACCAGAGGGCAGCAGATCATGTGAAAATATAATATTTGTGTCATTCTCAAAACTTTTGGCCATGACTGTAGAAAATATAAAGTTTTTCGGGCATCCTGAAATTATTTTTGTCCAGGAAATCTACAGGTTTGGTTATTTTTTGTTTGAATCCTGATGTGCTCAAATTTGGGAAATATCTGCTTGGTTGTAGATTTCTGTTGCTGCTTCCTTCATCCTTATAGAGTCTTAAGGCACTTAGTTTTTGGCATCATAAAGCATTATTTAACTTACGTGGTTGTACGTAGAGCAGCCATGGACACTGATCTTGGTACCAACTATGAGGCGCTAATCTATATTAGAAAATTAGTTTTGTTATTTCATGTTGAAATTGTAGAATAGTTATCTTTGTAATAAGACCATCTGACCAGGACATTGTTTCTGAAGTCAATGGCAAGAATTTATATTGTTTAAAATATACAAAATCTGTTTTATTTTTTGACAGATGATCATGGTCTTATACAGCATACATATGAAGAGCACCCTTTTATCCCAAATATACTCTCAACTTCTTACATCGAAGATCCGTCAACTCATGCCTTTAAACAAGTCCTATCTCCTGATTCATTGCAGACTTTTAACTTATGTGACTTTGCCCCTCCGTATGTTCCACAACAAATAGCTCACAATGGGGAGAAGCCATGTTCATGTCCAGAATGTGGGAAATGTTTTTCTGAGAATTCATCTCTGGTTGACCATCAGAAAACTCACAAAGAGTTGAAGCATATTTTATGTTTAGAATGTGGAAAATGTTATAGCACTAAATCAACCCTTGCCGCACATCTGAGAGTTCACACAGGTGAGAAGCCATTTTCATGTTCAGAATGCGAGAAATCTTTTACCCAAAAATCAGATCTTGTTAGACATCAAAAAATTCACACAGGGGAGAAGCCGTTTTCTTGTACCCTATGTGGAAAGAGTTTTAGACAAAAGACAACTTTAGTTGTACATCAGAGAATACACACAGGGGAGAAGCCATTTTCTTGTTCAGAATGTGAAAAATGTTTTGCCCATAAATCAGAACTTGGTAGACATCAAATAATTCACACAGGGAACAAGCCGTTTTCTTGTACCCTATGTGGAAAGTGTTTTAGACGAAAGACAACTTTAGTTGTACATCAGAGAATTCACACAGGGGAGAAGCCATTTTCTTGTTCAGAATGTGAAAAATGTTTTGCCCAGAAATCAGAACTTGTTAACCATGAAAGAACTCACACAAGGGAGAAGCCATTTTCATGTGTCGAATGTGAGAAATGTTTCGCCCATAAATCAGAACTTGTTAACCATGAAAGAACTCACACAGGGGAGAAGCCATTTTCATGTTCAGAATGTGAGAAATGTTTTACTTGGAAATCGGATCTCGTTAACCATAAAAGAATACACACAGGGGAGAAGCCATTTTCTTGTAACATATGTGGAAAGTGTTTTAGGCAAAAGTCAACTCTAATTGTACATCGGATAATTCACCAAGAAAAACCATTCTCATGTCAGGAATGTGGAAAATGTTTTATCCACAAATCATATCTCTATCAACATCAAAGTACTCACACGGGGGCGAAGCCGTTTTCTTGTTCAGAATGTAAAAAGTGTTTTGATCGAAAATCAGAGCTCATGTTACATCTAAAAACTCATAAAGGGAAGAAGACATTTTCTTGTTCAGAATGTGGAAAAGGCTTTGATCATAAATACAATTTTGTTAGACATATGAGAATTCACACAGAGGTGAAGCCATTTTCATGTAATCTATGTGGGAAATCTTTTACTCAGAATTCATATTTGGTCGATCATCAGAAAACTCACACAGGGACGAAAGCTATTTTATGTTCAGAATGTGGGAAATGTTATACCAGTAAATCAAGTCTTGCTGTGCACATAAGAATTCATCACAAAGGGGAGAAGCCGTATTCATGTCCAGAATGTACAAAATATTTTTCACGGAAATCTGTGCTTGCTGCACATATAAAAATTCACACAGGAGAGAAGTCATTTTCATGTTCGGAATGTGATAAATGTTTTACCCATAAATCAACTCTTGTTAGGCATCAAAGAATTCACACAGGGGAGAAGCCATATTCATGTACTGTGTGTGGAAAGTGCTTTACCCAAAAGTCATCTTTAATTTCACATGAGATATCTCACACAGGAAAACCATTTTCATGTCCAGAATGTGGAAAATGTTTTACTTTGGAATCTCAGCTTGAAGTACATATAAAAACTCACACAGGGGAGAAGCCGTTCTCATGTTCAGAATGTGCAAAGTGTTTTAATATGAAATCACAGCTTGTTGAGCATCTGAAAACTCACACAGGGGAGAAGCCATATTCATGTTCAGAATGTGGGAAATGCTTTGCTCACAAATCCGCAATTCATAGACATATGAGTATTCATACAGAGGAGAAGCCATTTTTATGTAGTGTGTGAAAAGTGCTTAAATTTAATGAAATGATTATTAAGAAATATATTTTATTGCCAATAAATGTCTGTCATTCAAACAACAAATAGGATCCAGATAAAACATCTATTCATCTACCATGGACACAGAATATTATACATTAATGTACAACTGTATCCTAAAACTTCTTGTGTTGTCCTTTTAACGGTAAAATATCTCCTCCAGAACCTGGGTTGAGCGAGCTGGTCGGCTTATTGTGTATAAATATATAACTTTGTGAAACTTATTGTTCACTCTCTATTCCTGAAAATCATCCTTAGTTTTACGTACTAGGAATAGAGTTTGTAGTTGAAGTATGATGTTGCTTCTGTGCCTCATCAAGAAGAATCATTGGGTGTACACCAAGTGTTGGTTGGTACTGGAGATTTGACCACCTCAGAAAGAAAGTGTCCAGAAGGCACGATACGGCGACTGGACAATATCTGATGTCTAGATTCAATGTACATCTAGCAGCTATGACAGTGTGATGTAGAAAGTCAACCTATTCTGAAAAAGTCTTCTAAGTGTGAAGCTGCACTGATGCACAGTGATTTGCCCCTAGCTGCCCTTGTGGCTCATCAGCACCCAGATGGGGTTACAGAGTATAAGTAAGGGTCGATTTTGTGGCTTTAACACTGAAATAGCTGTTCACATATGTACAGAAAATAAGGAATTCATGAGTTTAAGAGCTAATGACGTGCTCAACTCCTAATAATGTTATTAGGTGGTAAAATGAGCATAGACAGTATGCTCAGTAAGAACTCTATTAATCTCTAGAGATCAGCAGGTCTTTTGAAATTAAAATTCATTGGCTTCTCTGAACTTTCCAAAAGAATTTGATTTGCGGTGAATAAATTCACACAAATTGCATAATTAAAAATCATCTAATTGCCTGGACAATATGTATAGAACACTGAGTTCCCTTTGGAATCAATTTACTCTGTAATTCAAACACAGCCTTTTTAATGTCCAGATGACTGCATCCTATGTGGCTAAGGGAAAACTGATCATAACCAGAGGTTACCAACAGTATATTTAACAACACACTGCAGTTTCAGTCTTTTTAAGCTAATCAAAATGTATAAACAGTCTAAAAATTATCCCTTTTGGTGGTGCAGATGCATGCATACTGCTGTTTTTAGGAAGGTGGTGTAAACACTGTTGGTGTTGTCGTGGAGGGTTCTTAGAAATCGAATTACAAGTAAGTCTAATTCAATTTTTTTATTTCTCTCTTTATTTTATTTGCCTTATATACATGTCAGTATGCTGCAAAGAATGTTTCATAACCTTATTTCCTGTCAACTCAATCTTATCATGTTTTATTGTTAGTCCGTAAAAGTGGTGTAATATTCTGACAACCTTATTCCCAACAATGACCTGGGAGTCAGAGATGCATCCAGGCATCTTCCCCTGCTGTTCCCATTCCTTTTCAGCACTGTTTCCATACATTTCAGTGATTTTACTGCCCCTCTGACCTCCTCAGAAAGTCCGATGGAAAAATGCTCTAGTTTTCCATTGACTTCCATTATGCTCATCACTCGAGATGTGCACTCGAGGATTATGGAAAGCTCATTACGAGTAACGAGCATCCGAGCACTTTAGTGCTTGCCCACCACTATTTATAACCTGTCCAAAAATTATCCCTTTAATTGGGGGGACAAAGCATGTGTTCTATTTTGAATGTGAAATCTGTAATGGCCCCTCAACTAGAAGTGAAAAAAAAATCCCTTTTTTGGCGTCTGCAACTGATTTGCTAATCACAACATGATATGCTTTCACATATCAGTTTTTTGCTGTCAGTTACAATCCGTTGTATCAACGGATCTGTTGCAGATTGTGAAAAACTGATGCGACTGATCCGTTTTTTCGATGGATCCGTTTTTTAAAAGCCGGCAGTTCAGTGCGCTGTACAGTAAAATTACAGATAGAATACATATACATGTCATCTGCTGGTGTAGCTCCACTGTGTTTTATCAAGACCAAAGTCAGTGCAGCCGTCTACATGGACATTTTAGAGCGCTTCATACTTCCCTCTGCCGACAAGCTTTTTAGAGATGGAAATGTCGTTCTCCAGCAGGACTTGGCCCCTGTCCACACTGCCAAAAGTACCAATACCTGGTGGACAAACAACAGTATCACTGAGCTTGATTGGCAGCAAATTCGCCTGACCTTAACCCCATAGAGAATCTATGGAGTATTGTCAAGAGGAAGACGAGAGACACCAAACCCAACAATGCAGACGAGCTGAAGGCTGCTATCAAAGCAACCTGGGCTTCCATAACCCCTCAGCAGTGCCACAGGCTGATCGCCTCCATGCCACGCCGCATTGATGCAGTAATTGATGCCAAAGGAGCCCCGACCAAGTACTGAGTGCATTTACTGATCATACATTTCAGTAGGACATTTCAGATTTCACAATAATTTTCAAGCTGGTGTTATAAAGTATCTAATTTACTGAGATAATGACGTTTGCGTTTTCATTGGCTGTAAACCATAATCATCAACATTAACAGAAATAAACACGTGAAATAGATCACTCTGTGTGTAATGACTCTATATAATATAGGAGAGTCACTTTTTGTATTGAAGAACTGAAATAAATTAACTTTTTGATGATATTCTAATTTTGTGAGATGCACCTGTATGTAAAGCTCAGAAATACAGACCATGTGCCATTTTCAAGTAGAACCACACTGCCCAGCACCCCAACGCGCGTTTCGCATGTAGCTTCAGGTCACCCAGCCTCATACCTCAATTGACTGTCAGCTTCCTAAGCTTGCTGCTATCTCCCTTCTGTCGATGCCCACCAAAAGCGAGGTGCCATTGGTTGCCGTAGTTGGCCCTAGAAGCCTCAAAGTTGCAGATGTTCTTATTCCTGCTCAGTGGAATGAGTTCTGGTCCATGTGGTCTTTCTAAAGACTGCCAAGCCAGCGGATGAGAGCACCCAATGACCCTCATGTTTCCACACTTGGTGGCAGCAGTGGGGGAGCTGCAGGGGACTGCTGTTCATATACTCTTTCCAAGGGCTTCACAACCATTGAGGCAGGTAGATAGTCCCAGCAGACCATAGGTGAGGCATACACAGCAGGCTTCGGATGCCACCATGTCCAACCCTACCAGCTCGGCCTTGACAAGAAGACCAGAGTGAATATACAGCCTCAACAAGAAATGGCAACTACAGGAGTTGTGCCAGCTTCAATGGATCGAATACGGGGCAACCAACACTTGGCCAGATTTGATTCAGGAATTGGTCCTTTGGGATGCCCAGAACGTCACGGAGGACAACTAGTTTGCCCAAGAGGAATTGAACTGCCTGCCAAATCAAGGATCCATCAAAAGCAGTGGGATGTGTTTTACCCAAACCAATAGTTTCCTGTAAATAAACAGTCTGGGGAGTAAATATAAAAAATTACTTTTTTGGAGTATTATTAAAAATTAAGTTTAAATCATATAAAGTGCACTTGTGCCCAAAAAAAAACAAACCATAATTAGTGCAATAAAAATATTAGCGATAACCAGCCTCCAAAATCCAAATGTCCAACTAGACTTATTGACCTATTCTTTTCTGACTCGGTCACTTGTCTCCAGTCTATATGAACTGGACTATTCTAATATAATATTTACTCATGGGACCATCCTCAGATCAAAGTGAAATGTTCCCTCCAATCCTACTATTCAAATACTAATCTCCAATATTAGGATAGAGTAATAATCATTCAGAGAGTCAAACCATTTCACATAGTATTATTCAATTGCTTTATCCCCTTTCTTCTATGGCGTTATCAAAATTAATCGCTCTATTCATATAACAAACATATATGGCCATTTCTTTAACTCTTTCTATTCAATAAGAAGCTAAATAATAGTCAAACTTGTTAATTACCCACAAGGCATGTGAGGTTCAACAACCGGAAGCACGCCATGTAAGAAGGCGCGCGAATATATAAAATGACAGAAGGTGCCGGATGCGTAATCTTTGCTGCTCTTGTTATATTGATAATTATAGGACTTAGTCCTATATGTTGATGTCCTGACTGTCTGATATTGATGATACTGCCTCCTTTTGTTTGCTGTCATAGAGACCTGGTTGCCCTAAGATATATTTTCAGTGATGGTGACTGAAAGGGAATAGGTCTTTTGTGTACATAATTCTAAAAACCCCTCTTTTTTTTCTTTTTGTGTTATATGAATAGAGCGATTAATTTTGATAACGCCATAGAAGAAAGGGGATAAAGCAATTGAATAATACTATGTGAAATGGTTTGACTCTCTGAATGATTATTACTCTATTCTAATATTGGAGATTAGTATTTGATTGAGTAGGATTGGAGGGAACATTTCACTTTCATCTGAGGATGGTCCCATGAGTACCGTATATACTCGAGTATAAGCCGACCCCCCCCTAATTTTGCCACAAAAAACTGGGAAAACTTATCGACTCGAGTATAAGCCTAGGGTGGAAAATGAGATTATGCCCCATATGCTGCCCCATGTATAATGCCCCACAAGATCCTCTATGTATTGTGCCCCATGTATTATGCCCCACAAGATGCTCCATAGATTGTGCCCCATATGCTGCCCATGTATTGTGCCCCATAGATGCTCCACAGATTGTGCCTCCATAGATGCTCCATAGATAATGCCCCCATAGATGCTCCTTAGATTATGCCCCATGTATTATGCCCCATAGATGCTCCATAGATTGTGCCCCCATAGATTATGCCCCCATAGATTCTCCATAGATTATGCCCCCATAGATGCTCCACAGATTATACCCCCATAGGTGCCTCATGTATTATGCCCCCATAGATGCCTCATGTATTATGCCCCCATAGATGCTCCTTAGATTATGCCCCATAGATGCTCCTTAGATTATGCCCCATAGATGCTCCATAGATTATGCCCCCATAGATGCAGGGTCTGTCACTCTCCTCCATGTGTAGTGCGGGGTCTGTCACTCTCTCTCCTCCATGTGTAGTGCAGGGTCTGTCACTCTCTCTCCTCCATGTGTAGTGCGGGGTCTGTCACTCTCTCATCCATGTGTAGTGCAGGGTCTGTCACTCTCCCCCATGTGTAGTGCAGGGTCTGTTTCTCTCATCCATGTGTAGTGCAGGGTCTGTCACTCTCCTCCATGTGTAGTGCAGGGTCTGTCACTCTCTCATCCATGTGTAGTGCAGGGTCTGTCACTCTCCCCCATGTGCAGTGCAGGGTCTGTCGCTCTCTCCTCCATGTGTAGTGCGGGGTCTGTCTCTCTCTCCTCCATGTGTAGTGCGGGGTCTGTCACTCTCCTCCATGTGTAGTGCAGGGTCTGTCACTCCTCCATGTGTAGTGCAGGGTCTGTCACTCTCTCCCCCATTGTGTAGTGCAGGGTCTGTCTCTCTCCTCCATGTGTAGTGCAGGGTCTGTCACTCCTCCATGTGTAGTGCAGGGTCTGTCACTCCATGTGTAGTGCAGGGTCTGTCACTCTCACCCATTGTGTAGTGCGGGGTCTGTCACTCTCCTCCATGTGTAGTGCAGGGTCTGTCACTCTCTCTCCTCCATGTGTAGTGCGGGGTCTGTCACTCTCCTCCATGTGCAGTGCAGGGTCTGTCACTCCTCCATGTGTAGTGCGGAGTCTGTCACTCTCCTCCATGTGTAGTGCGGGGTCTGTCACTCTCTCCTCCATGTGTAG